>VXBX01008008.1:50519-71692 GCA_013400415.1 Scytalopus superciliaris
TTTTTTGGTTGGTAGGCCTTACACTGCTTTGTAACTAACATAAACTCTTTCTGCCTCATAATCACTCGGCCCCCTACTACTGAAATCAGCCTTCCATTTTCTCTTTTGTGCAAATGCCCCTTCACCAAATTACACTTTTAGCAGCATAACCAATGACTTCAGAAAATGTCTGCACCCAGTAATTATAGGAAAAAAAAAAAAAAAGAAATAGAAAAAGAAAAAAAAAAAAAAAATGCAAACCCCAAAACCAACAAAGAACTGACATGGTAAGGGAGTGTGTGCAAAAGAGTCACAGAAGGTCAGAGCCAAGGCTAACATGTTTTATATATGGTACTAAGGGGAACAGTTAAGGTGATCTCTGAGCAGAAAGAGAAATTGCTGTGCTCCATCAGGTGATACTTTCTTTAGTTTTGTGGGATTTGTCAGTTTATTGTGTGTAGCACTCACCCTAAAAAAGTTTGCTGCAGTGATTTAAAAGAGAAGCAACACATGGAAAAAGCTGAGGCAGTTCAATACAGAACCTTCAGTGAGTGAATTTCAATTGGCTTTCAACCTAGTATTGCAGGAAACTTTGGGGGAAAATGAATTGAAGTATTTACAGTGCATATAAATCACAATAAAAATGGGAACACTTTTTCAGTTATCTACTTGATGAAGAGTAAGGAGGAACAATATTAAGCTGGAAGCTTAAAAATTTGATATGGGATAGTGCAGAAGCAAGTTTGGTTCAACTGAGGATCTGATATTGTAGTAACCAAATAAAAATGTCACTTGAGTGGTTTATACGTGTTATCAGAACTCTTCAGGTGAATGGAGGTCTTAGTAAGAGGGTATACTTTTTATGTCAACTGTACAGTCTTCTGATAAATGCTTAATATTAAACTTATCTAAAATTCTAATAAAATAAAACATACAAGGACAAAATCTACATGAAGTAGTTCAAGTCATTTTTGCCATGGCTCTAAGAAACAGTTTATATTGTATTTGCTATCACAGAACGCTGTTTAATAAAAAAACAGGAGTTGGAGTCACATAAATCAAAAAAGGAGAGTCAGTGTTACATAAATAAAAGATTTTCACTCACCAGAAGAAACTGGCCACATTACATTGTGCAGACTGGTCCATCAGTGCACACCAGATAATGGGCTTCATCTTACAGACATTGCTTTAACAGAAAGGTATTTTAATTTTGAAGTTTGCAGTCCCAAATTTTGTATGCTTCCCAGGAGTGGGACTATAATGACAACTAAACACTATAGCTACAGAAGATGTCCACAAATATTCATGCTTTAAGTGACTTTCCGTCTTATATGTTTTAAGGCTTATCCACTTTTTATTCTAAAAGCCCTCTAAAAATTACATTTATGGATAAGAATATAATTAATTAATTAATTAAGGTTAAATATATATTGCAAAATATTCACTCGAATGAGTTCTTAGTAAGTAAAAGTTCATCTTTTCCTAAATCCTTCCCTACTCCTATCAGGAGACAGAAACATAGTGTGTTAACCATGTATCTGAACAAAAGGCTTTGAATTCTGAATCAGAAAAGGCCCTGAGCCAAACTCCAAAGAATAAAAGGTAGCATCTAGCCACACTTTCTGTCTTACGATCTTCCTCTTCTAGTCTGGAGAAAACAAGCAGGACTGAAGCTGGTAGTGAAGTGACTTGCCATACTGGTAGAAAACCAATTCTGGAATTAAGAGTCCCAGATTCCCACTCAAGTATTATCAGCAGTGAGTTACATTCCTTGCTCACTCCTATAGACTTTGTTCAGCTTATAGAAGACCTGTAACTGAATTACCTTAGTTAAATCATGTCAAATAATTCTCAACCAGGAACGTATGAACAATACGATGATACAGATCACTCTGGATCAGTAAACATATGAGAAAATCGGAACTGGGACAAAACTGCCAGCTAAAGAGAACATTAAGAATTCACATACTTGCATGCTGCTGTTACAAATCCCACAAAGTCACTGCTACACTATCCTACTATAGCGAAAGGATTTTATTTGTCAAAATATGTTTGGAGGAAGGTGCCTCGTTCACACAGATGCTGGCAGCATCAGTGCCCAAGCCAGCCTGTGAAACTAATGGTCCCCATTGCTGGGAACTTCAGAAGTGCTCCGTATTTCAGCTTTTGTTGCCACCTTACCATTAGGAATGCTGTGCATTGCTGTGTACCAGTTAGTCTTCTACATTATTCTTTACTACAAGATTGGCTAGTGTAGAAACAAACATAATTGGTTTTTTTTTTGGTTACAAAATCCAAACTTGACCACATAGTTACAAAGGATAATGGAGACCCTTAGAGACAGAATAAAATCATGTTTAATGTAGTTATCCCAGGGTTCAGTAAATGGTCTTTCCCTCTCCACTTCTTTATTACTCTGACAAGCTGTTCACACTTACTTCGTACAGAGCACTATTTAGTCTTGATATGCACTCCGTCTTCCAACATTAGTTTAGTCAAATACCCACCTCATCACCTATATCCAAGCAACTGTTTTATAACAAGAGATACCCAGTGGTCAGTCAGCAGAGAAATCCTTAGTATGTGGTTGAAAAGAGCTGCTGAAACTGTTTCAAAAGGAATGAACTAGCAGACAGTATGCTGATAAGATGATCCGAAGCCACAGGTAGCAAAATGCACGGGAACATGAGAAGTTACGGGGTTGTACTAGTTGTCCATCTAGCCCAGCGCTTTGTCTCAATGGAAAAAGATGTCATTCACAGACATCCTAGTCATTATTTGCAGTCCATTTCTTTTGCATTCTCCTAGCACACAAATAGCAACACTGGGGATTTCAGAGCACACCTCCCTGTCTAGTCCTTCTATACCTCTTTATGGACTTGTTGTCCCTGAATTTTTCTAGCTCTTGTTTTGAAGACGCTCTTCGTGTCTGACTCTGCAACCTCTTGTGGCAGCAAGTTCTGGAAATTCACTATCCAGTGGGTAAAAGGATTGACTGCTTCTTTGCTTTAATTCAGACTACTATTACTTTCTCTGAACAGCCTCTATTTCTCATATTATGGAATTTGGCAAACAGCAGTTCTGCATTACCTTTGTGTCAGAACTACACTCATCTGTCACCTTCCCCCTCTCTTCTCCAAATCGATACATTACACAACTCTTGATTAGCCATACTCTCAAAACTACCTGTGTTGTGTGTATTTCATTTAAGTAGAGCATTTTGAGCATCTTGTAATGCAATGCTCTCAGCATCTTTGAGAAGCCTTAATTAAAAAAACCCCACACATCAAGGTTCATATTTCTCTCCACTTGGAAGCACAAAGGAGAACAGAATGCTCAAACACTTCTAACTATTATTAAAGATGCTCATAGAAATAATATTTATGTTGTGGGATTTGAGACTAGGTATGTAATCATGAAATGAAGGACTGTATTATAATGTGCATGGAAGGTAGAAAAAGCTTAAATTTTAAGGTCATGTGGAGCCCCTCTCAGTATCAGTACCTCAGGATCAGGAAAGACAGTAAGGATTAAGAAAAAACTGAGAATGAAAGGCCTGATTGCTCTTGACTTAGTGAGGTCTGGGAGCCTAGATGTCTCCTTCTCTAGGGAAAAATCCTTCACCATATAATTTCCAGACTTTAAACATCAATTTAAGTACAATTTAAGCATCATCATAATATTGCTGCAATATAACTTCGTGTGACTTCTTCTTTCAAAATGTATTCTAAAATACAGAAAAATTTGAATAGGCTTCATGAACATACACTTTCCTGTGTCTCATTATACCACCTGCTGAAGGTATTTCCTTTCCTGTAACTTTAAAAGCCTACTTTCATAATCCTCAAACTGACCAAAGCAAGTAATCTCACCACATTTCCTCTATTTTATTCCTACTGGTGTAGTGTATTTTCATAAAAATACTTGGCCTATAGTTACTAGTGACACAAATGCCTTTGACTGCCATGTCCTGTGAAGTCTGGGGACCAAAGTCACTGCCTATATCAGTATTCATGTCTCCATATGTGCAGCTGAGTAAATCAGGCACATATACACAGAATGTTTATTCCAGGCCTTTCCTTGCTCAGCTCAGAACAGTTGTTTAAAAATATCTATTTGCAGGGTGAAATGTTTTAAGCCTTATGTTTGACTGAGTACTAGAAAGCAGAGACAACCTTCCAGTTCCAACTGTAGCTCCAGGGACCTGCCAGGCCCCTCTTTTCCAGCTTTTCCTGACCCCTGAAGCCCTGATCAATATGACCAGCTGAACCTGCCTGGTCCTTTGTCTGGGGTGTCAAAGGAATAATCACACCCTAACTTGCTTACTCTACCTTTGGTTCCTCTTGTGTCTTGGTCCCCTTCCCATGGTTTGCCAGGCATTGCAATTTTTTGGCTCTATGACCATTGCCTCTGCCCTCCCTCTTGTTTTGCCCTTCAACGTCTTACAACTCTGTCTAGTTTCCTGTCCTTTGGCTTGGCTTGTGATCCCAGGTTTTACCCAGATGCTATCTTTACTCTTCTAATGCCTGACTTTGACTTGCCTTGCTCTTTCTATTGATTGGGCTCTATACCCAGCTCTAGCTAGATACTGACTAAGGTATTGATTACTTGTTAAAGTCCCCAAAGAAGATAAATTTTGTTCTTACTTTCATTCTTTCTTTTTGCTTCACTAGGAATATAACTCTGCTTTCAAACTGAGATAGGACTGATCTGTTCTTTGTGTCTGAGAGAAGGATATTTCTCGTTTTTTGCAGGATGAAGTTGTATGTCTCAGATACAGCTCTCAAATACGGAGTGATAAAGATGTGCCCAGCCATTAACCTGTGACCCTTGCTTCTGCCAGAAATTGTCTGGCCAACAGAACTCAGCAGCAAGCACCTTGACAACAGAGAAGTATTAGTTCAAATGAAGACCTGTATTAATACGTTACCTCACAGGGGCTTAGCCAGGAATGGATGCACTGATGACTTCTTACCCTGACAGAGAGCTGATTAACACAATATTCCCAAATTGTGGAACTATCTTTTGATCATACATTCACAAATGCCTGCTCCAAGTCTTTGAGAAAACAGCATGTGAAGCTGGACCTAATGTAATATATCTAAAAATGCTTCCTGCTTTGAGGCAGTAAGAAGAAACAAGCTCAGTGGTTCATATGCTACTTTACGCCCTGGCAACACCAGTGGTTTCATAAAGTGGCAGTCAAGAGAGATTTTGCAACTACCATTTATGAACATACAGTTTATCCTTGTGTATAGCTTATATCCAATTCAGGAATATATTTAAGAAAGAGCTTAAGTGCTTTCCTGACAAGGCATAATTCTAGCCAGGGCCTCTGTGCACATCAGGTCTTTTACTAGGGCAAGAATGAAGGCTGAGCTCATCTGAAAAGTTCACTTTAGTTCTTAATTTTCACATTGCAGTTTTCTGAGGAGCCCAGTCTCTATTAAGCTACACTTTTTCTATGCATGGCTTAACATGACCTGTTTTTTAAAACAGCAAAACTCCATCCTCTTGGTTTTTGATTAATTGAAGAAGGAAAATATACTTTTTGCCTTTTCTTTTGCTATAAAAATTTTAAAGTCTGGTTTTGAAAGAGGTCAGTTCTACAATTCTGTGATGCTATGTCTTTGCAACCAGGGCAACGTTTACAAAACAAAAAGGGCTGAATGTGTGTCAATGTCCCCACACATCTGAGGACAGTCAGACCGTGCAATGTTTGTTTGAGTATGCTGACAAATTTTCCTCACTTCAGACACCCGACAGAATTTGGAGGAAGGGTAAAAGGATCATCCACTAATCATCTCTAAATATATGAAAAACAGAATTCTCAGCTCATGACAGGCTATCACATGTGAAAAGATAAGTGGAACAAAAGAGCATAGATTTTAATTTACTTTGTTGTATATGGACCTTTCCTACTTTAACTGAATTTAGGAGAAATATTTCAAAAATGTTTCTAATCACCTAACAGGAAAGCAAACTCTGCTACTGTGGCTCCATATGCATATGCATGGTGAGGTTTTATCAAAGGCAGAAGCAAACCCAGACTTTAGCACTTGGATCCCACTGTCTTTTAGAACTTGGAGGTTTCATGATTAGAAAAAATAGCCAGTTTCTGAATAAAAAGAACTGGAAAGAGGGAATTACTTGATTCTGCTTCTCTTTACTGAGCTAACAAATATTTTACTGAACATGGGAGGTACTAATATTATACCTTTTGTATTTCATGAAAAACAAAGTCCCAAACTTACCAAAGATGACTGGAGAATTACAGTGTCCTCTATCTGTCCAACTCTGTTTTCCACTATATTCCCATTTTCTTCCACCTTTCTTTCCAATCTGAAAAGAAGGGACGGGTGCTAAGCTTCCTCTGTTCTCCAGTCCTCAATTAAAATTCATTATATGAACACCTAAAGGTCACAGTGCAGAAGTCTGCCCTGAGTTCTTACTGAAGCATAACTGTTTTTAGCTTTTGATAAACGTTTTGTAACATTCTATGTGTTTTCTTCTAAAATATTTAGAATAGTTTCCTCCACATAGGATACACAGGATATTGGTATTTACCCACTTACAGTGATGGTGTTGAAGTGTAGTGCTGTTTGAGGTGGCATGAACAAAACCATTGCATTGAAGGTTTTGTCATGTATGAATAATGTATCCAATTCAACTTAATTTTGAAATTATCATTATAATAAACCATGATATATAATTTCTATATATTTTAAGTATTTTTTTAGCTACATGTGGTATACAATCAAGCAAAAAACCCCACCCCTAAGTGACATAATGACATTACTGAGGCTGGTTTCTGTGAAAATAGTACTTACAAAGTATTGCACACTAGTCACTATATATTCATTCCTTCTCCCATCACTTAATTACATCACCCTTTAAGACAGACATATAATGTAATTAGAGATTTGAACAGTTCACAGCCAGATTACTTAAAGTAACATTGTTAATGGGCTTTAGAAGTTCTCCCTTTAATATTGCCAGTGTTATAACTTCTAATTACCTTAATAATTAGGGCTGTGTCATTCATGATTGAGGTAACAGTTGCTAACACTAATGGGTATTAGAGGTCTCTCACAAGGCATGTTTTGATGTTCTCATCCAGTTGCTTAGGGCAGGCAAGAGCTATTTGCCCTTGGAAACATAGTGGTTGCTATGTGGTGGCCTGGGCAGAGGCATCCTTACTAACCACTTTAATACTGCCACCACCACTGCTGTTTTCACTGAGGAGTGACTGTGCAAAATGCACTCACCATGCACTACCCTTGAAATGCAAATGTGGCACCTATGGATGAAATCTGTTGAACTCTAATTGTTATTGTTGTTATTGCTACAAATAACAGCATCCACTTGAATGTCAAACTTGACTGAAATTCAAAGAAGTCTATAGGTAACCCTTCCCCATTCCCAACCCTACAAATTAGCAATGGTTAAGGTTTTCAAAGTTTAAGATTACACATTTGCCTAGATGTGCTTCATTGTGCATGAGTAATTCAGAAGAGTAACTACAGCTAGGTTAAAGACTAAAGGAAAGCAACTGGAATTCACAGCTGTTTTATCTAGATATTAGGCTAGTATCACCTTTCCAAGTACGTTTTTTCTAAAGACTTATGGCATATACTGAAACCAAGCATTTTATGAAGAATAAGAGTCAAAGGTGCCTATATATTTGGCTAAAACTAGAAGTCCAGAGACAAAAGCTTGTTGTTGGCCATGTTGCACTTTGAGGCTTAAGAGTGTGTTCATGGGAGAGTGGAGAACTCAGGACTTACTCTACTGTTTTCCATACCTCAAATTCACCAAGATTTGTGTAATTGGAGACCAAAGAAAGATTTGAAGAACTATCGAACATAGGTAGATAGAAAAGAAAGGCAACTTCATTGGAACAGACATTCACCAAACTGGTTTTAAGCATCTAGTTAATCACTGAGGACTGGGAACAGAATGACTTCTCTTATTTACTTAGGTTTTTGGAACTTTATTACACCATGTAATATGACTGTGATGGAAAATATTAAATCCCCAGGGATCAGGGGAACATCTATTTCTTAGATTTGTTTGTTTACCAGACATAGATTCAACTGATTTCCTGAATCAGGTTAAATTACACTGAACAGGTAAAAGGGCAACTCTGTGATACAGAGAAGAATGCCCTGGGGATAAAATAAAAAGATTGATTTATCCCAGTCCCACTAAAAAACCCCAGGAACTTAACATTTATTAGACTGGACATGAAGGACATACTCATATAGATAAGATACACATGGTAAATTAGCCCTTTAAAGTACAACATTGAAATCAATACACTACACAGACACCACAAAGACACTCCCATTCCTCTTCATCTAAATTAAAATCTAGGTAAAAAACAGAAAAAAGAAAAAAGAAAACAAATCCCAAACATGTATCTACTTGAGCAACAGGTGTGAGAATTTCCCTCCCTCATCAGGTAAATATATAAAGTATTCATGGGTGAATCAGATTTAATTTCTACAGACTTCCATTATTAGTTTGGCAAGTATCCTTGCTCCTTTTGTGTCCTTTTTCATGAAAACAAAATAATTATAACAGTACTAGCTTTGTCTGCTTTGACCTGAAAAAGCATTAGATATACTTCTTCAGATACAAATACAATCTCATCAAGGAAAGAATTCCCATTAGGAATGATCATATTTCCTGTTGACCACAAAATATAGTTCCAGGATTCAAAAACCCCTATATTAAAGTAATCTTGAAGATTTTTAGATCAGCAAATCACAAAATGCATGAATGAATATTCACATTCATAGATGTGTTCATATATAATGTATGTGAATATATATATAAAACACAACTCACACACATTATAGTGACACTAGTGCCAAACATTTTGCTCACACCTTCCTAAAAGTTTTCAGAAAATCTTTACTAGCCATTTGGCTACAAATCTACTTCATTTAATTTCAGAGCAGTCATGACAGACATTCTGTATCTACAAACTTACTAAAAGATAAAATCTGTAAAATCTTCGCTCACATGAACTATGTCAAGATCATTTAAGAAGCCCAAAGACACTTGTAATGCAACACAAACAAACAAGCAATTCAAATTTTCTAGGCAATATTTACAAAGGTGTACACATACCGTCATAAAGGAATTCTCCACCAGATTTCCAGATACACTAATAATGTCAGCTATTTATTGGGCTTTTTCTGTGAATTACCACCACATTAAATGCCCAAGCAACTTTTTACATGTGTAACCTATGTCGTAACTATATGTACACAAATAAGGAATGCATGTAACTACTTCAGTTTAACATTTATTTATTATCTAAATGTTTGCATTTTAGAAGAACATTCAGTGCAAGTATTTTTGCTAGACTCAGGCAAATTAAAAAAAAATTACCTGGTGACTCCAGCTTGGCAAAACATAGGCACACAGCATATGGAAGAAAAACATCCACTAGCTCTTGTACTAGGAAAACTCTTCTTTGTGCACTAAAGCCCAGCCATTCCATGCTGGGGAAGAGGGCATGATCTAGGTGTATCCTCCTTTCTGTCACGACTGCCATTGACCCCAAAAGACGTCTTTATCTAGTATATTCTATGGGCATGCTTTAAGCTTTTTATTTTCTGTCTCACTCTGTGGAGATTCAATACAAGAAAAGAACAGTGTCTCACCTGTGCACACAGGCTTTTCTAGCTGTTGGAATGTGTGCTCCACATTGTACCATATAGTTCTAGTGCCCTCAAGTCATCCAGATAGAGGCCTGGCCACATCATACAGTGATACCCAGCCAGCCTCATGCCTGTCCTTCCTTCCAGGGAAAACCAGAATGTGACAGAGATGAGCTACTGATATGAGCTAAGACAAATTTCTGTAAGTACCTGTTTTAAAAAACCCAACAGCAGTAACATTAATTCCAGTATCACACTTTGCCATCAGAGATCAAGAGAATTTCATGTGACCTCACATGAAATGTGACAACTTCTCACCTACCCCTAGGAGTGAGATACAGCCAGAAGGTGCACCCAGATGCAGAACCAGAGAAACACATCCAGGTCTCAAATACAGGCCAGGTGAAACTGCTTTTCCTGCCTACTCATCTCTCAATCAACAAGCTTCCTCTGCATCCAATTCTTAACTCTGATGTACTCATTTCCCCTGGCATCCCAGGTAGAGAAATTAAGAAAACAAACGTAAGATAAATTCCCCCATATTTCAAAAGGATATAAAATTCAGGTTTTCTATCAGAGGCAGCCAAAGGTTCACTGAATTAGAACCACTTTAAACTACTAAAACCTTTTCACATATGTGGAACATAAAGGCTTAAAAAATTCTATCAGTGTTTTCCTGAAAAAAGCAGTGTTGGTTAAGAGTTTCTCACTAGGAAATACGAGGATATCTGAAACTGCCAATTCTGTTGATCATAGTGGAGCTAAGAAAAGTATATTCAAACACATCTTTCTAAAAAAGCCCAGCAACATTCCTGTCAGTGTTACTCTGTCACTGGAGAGTAAAAGGAGAAAATAAACAACCTCACTCTAAGCTCTACCATTATGTTTTCCAAGCTTCTAAAAAGGCACAAGCAATATGTTGTTCTGATATTAATATAACCAGTTTTAATAGTGTTTAAGGTGAAACTACTTCATTCCATTGTCCTCATGCATCAAAAAATCATCACTGGAGTTACAAGAAGGCTGAACATCTGCATGTTTATGAAGAAAGGAGTGATTATTAAGATAAAACCATCCCCTTACTGATCTCAGGCCGCTTTTTCAGATTAAAGAACAAAATTAAATAATACCATAACATTAAAAAACTCAGAGCTTGCTGAGGGTGAGTGAGTTCATGACAGGCACAAACACTAATAACTACATCCACACAGCATATTCCTCACTGACAAATCACTATACTGCAGGCACATGCATATAGATTAACTTGAACATACTGCTATTTGCTATGAGACTTCTGTCTTTCTACTTATATTGCTCTTTTTGAAAAGAAATGTGTTACTTTAACAATTATTTCAACATCCTTGAAGAATATTAGAGAAGTGAATACTGTATACACATGCTCATGTGCTACGTGAAAATGTTTTAGGAGCCAACTGCAATTCTACAGGTCTGTTTCTTTCCGCAGAGTTTTGGCAGTTCATTGCTAAATAAAGCACCATTTCTGCCCCTCTCTATCATAGGATTTAGCAAGTGCACTTTTGAAAAAACGAGTAATTGCATTTGAGTCAACCTGCATGTACTGAAGTTAAGCACCGCTTAAGTGTTGCAGGATTAGGGTTTAAGCTTCCAATTATCCCTATTGCAGCTGTGTGAGATATACCCCAATGAACGCATTTGTCATCAACTTTAATTTGCGTTTTCTCTTTCAGGGGACTGAAAATGGCAAACATGAGTAGAGGTTGAGTGGTGTTGTTTCTGTTAGGCCTACACACTAATAAAACATAATATTTACTCTCATTATTATCATCGATAATTGAGTTAGAGATTCATCGTATGACCCAGTGATCAATGCTATCACCCTTTAAGAAACAACCTGGATTTTTAAATTCAGTATTGGGTAACTTCATAAAATTGATACATACATATAAATATAAATGAAAAAATTAAAAAGTATGTGTGTACCAGGTTCAGTATATCAACAGAATTAAACTAAAAATTGCTAGGGAGATTTTGTGGCTGGTGTTACTCAGAAGGTCAGTTCACAATCCCAGAAGTCTCTGCTTAACTTAGAAATACCTGTTAAGAATTTAAGGCCACATGGGAATTGTTATGTTGGCACTTTATTAGTTATTAATTGCACAGCATTATTTTTGACCCAGTACCCAACTCACATCCTGAAGCTGTCAGTATGCTATATATCCTGTCTGAATTAGAAGAAAGTCTATTCTTTTTTATTTTTTTTTTCACCAAGTAAATCCTACTTAAAAAAAATTTCAAGACTACATTTTGTCTACTACTACATCCTGCTAAGGCCTTATGTATAAATCATATTTGAAGCAGGGAAATGCATGTATCATACTATAATTTCTGTCACAAGATACTCAGATAAATTAATTAAATGAGGGCCTTGTCCATATCAACTTAAAAAAAGCACAAGTTCTTGCTGCTATATTACTAGTCGAAATTCAGATCTGTGTAAGAAGCTGAATTTATTGTCTGATAGCAGTGAAACCAGAAGTATGTCCTAAGAGACATTAGACAACTAGAAATCACTTATACATAACATTCCTGACAGAAAATTTAAAAAGCACCTCCTAAAGTTGTAGAGATCTGACTTTTTTTCTTTGCTTAAAGCTGCATTTGACATACCTATTGACATAAACCCTGGAGTCATAGTCCCCTACCAACTAGGTACAGTCGTGTAGTTGAATGGCCACCTGAATGCAGAGATATAACGATGTTTGGTGCATGCCTGGTTGTCCTTCAGGGTGTAGTCTGGACATGGCCAGCATGCAGATGAAATCCAGGAACCGGAGAACACTTCAGAATGTGATAGTAAAGGTGTAGCCTAATTCGTTACAAGTTTTAATGGCCTTTCCTTGTTCCGTCTTCCTCTAAGAAGGATTCAGATTTGGTCACTAGGAAATCATAGAAGAACTCCTCAGTCTTTTTGGGTTTCTTCTTCACAATGACCAGGAATAGCTACTGAAGCAAATGCCAGTGAGAACTCTATTTTAGTTCCTTGTGTTACAGATCATAGAATCATAGAGACACAGAATGGTTTGGGTTGGAAGGGACCTTAAAGATTATCTCATTTCAACATCCCTGCTGTGGGTAGGGACACCTTTCACTAGATCAGATTGCTCCAAGCTTCCTCCATCCAGGCCTTGAACACTTCCAGGGATGGGACATCCACAGCTTCTCTGGGCAACCTGTTCCAGTGCCTCACCATCCTCACAGTAAATAATTTCTTCCTAATATCTAATATAAACTACCCTTTTCCAGTTTTAATCCATTCTCCTTTGTCCTGTCACTACATGCTCTTGTTAAAAGTTCCTCTTTAGCTTTCTTGCAGGCTCCCTTCAGGTACTGGATGACCACAGCTAGGTCACTCCTGAGCTGACTCTTTTCCAGGGTGAATAATTCCAATTCTTTCAGCCTTTCCTCACAGGAGAAGAGCTTTATCCCTCTAACGATCTTGGTGTCCCTCCTCTGGACTCACTCCAACACCTTTTGATGTGTCAAAAGAACCTAAAGGATGCTAAGTCCATCACTCTGCCTCCCTAGATAAGCAGCAGATGCTCCACTGATTAAGTTTCCTGGTGTTGTTGGCTTACATGAAGATGACAGAGTTATGATGATACAGTAGAATGTAACATGGTTGAGAACCAAGCTCTGAAATTTGAATTCCCATTTCTGTCCTCTTGTTTTCCATGCACAAGGCATAGTGTTTTCTGATCTTTATCCTTTTTCTATCCCATCAGCTCCCAATCATACCATTTTCTACTGCCCAACCATGTTTCAAAATGTCCTTTTTGTCCCTTTTTGCTTTCCCTGTGTCCTTTCCCACCTCTGTGCATTTTTCTTCTCACTGACTATATTCCAACAAAACTCTACATCTGTGCCATATCTGTTCCTCTGTTCTGCTCTGCCCTACATACATACATCCCTACACATCATGTTGATCTCTCTTCTTACCATTTGACTTCCCATAGCTTCCAACATTTTATCTGTAATCTGATTTTCATCAATCAATATTTTTTTTAAAATGGCCACAATATTGGTAAACAACATGAAGCACCTGAAACAATAATTATTACTGTAAAAAGTGCTGAAAATATGCCAGAGAAAATTCTGTATTACCTTATTTTTACAAATACCACTGTGTCCCATTTTTTCATTATAAAAACTCTCCAATCACAAGTGTAACAAAATCATTGTATCTGTCATTGCAAGTTTTAAAAGGTTTGTAATGCAAGTAGAATTTTAATCGTAAACTTTTGAAAACTGTAATTTTAGGATAATTTTGACCAATAGTAACACAGAGGCTCTAAAACATTTTTATGTTATGTTAAAAACAATTTGCTTAGTCTCGGAACAGGCTGATGAAACAGTCAGTGTCTTAGTAGTGGGAATTTGAGACATTTGACACCTTCCAAAGTGAGACCTGCAGGTTCACAGGTCATTGGGCAGACTACCCTTTTTCAGAAGACACATGCTACTATGCATTGTACAATATATAGCAGACACTAAATTGTTTTCCAGAACAGGATTTTGTTTCTATGCACAGGTACGTTTATACCAACAAAACCATATTTACTTTAATAAAGTATATTTTGTTTGGGGAATTGATTTATGAACACTGGCTAACAAGCAGCAGCTACACTCAGACAGGTTTGCAACAGAACTCACCAGAACATCCATCCCAGAAGACCCATTCAAGTGTTGGTAAGATTTCTAAACAAACCAGCATATTTTAAAATTCCAATCCAGGTACACAAAATAAATATCAGAGATTGGAATAAAATCCAACTTTCCTGGCTTTTAGTGGCATTTCTTAGTCAAGGTGTACTGTTCCTGCAGCTCTCCATGCTAAGAAATAAACTCGCCATGTACCCTCTTACACTCACTCTCCGCAACTGAATCCAGAATGCAGTTGCTGGAAAGTGAGAAATACAGTCTTAAAGCTCCTGTTTATTTTCCATACAACACAGAGGAAAGCAGTGGGGAAGGGAAGTGTTCATCTGCAGCCCCCATAATGTTCTGCAAGTATAAAAAATCGTGGCAGAGAACAGGAAAAAATTGAATAGGTTTAAATACTGAAGAAACAGAAAAATGCATATAACATAACTGATAACCTCCAGCATATCAATCAATATAGATTTTCAGGTTGCTGCTGCTGCATTGGGCAAGAGAAAAGTCTATCTGCTTAACCTGCAGAGGGCTTGCAGGAATATTAATGACACAGTCCATCCCAACAAAAACACTGCAGAGAAGCTGATAGTTAGAAAAGCAGCTTGAAAGGGGGAAAAAAAAGAAAAGTTATGGTGTGTCCTTTGAGTGTGCATAATGGAAACCAAAGCCAAGTAAGGTATTAACAGTAATTTTACAACATTTCATCCTTTTTAAAACAAGTTTTCATGTTTTCTCTGCCTATTGTAAAGGGCATGAATGTCAAAAGTGCTTGAAAGCAAAGGCATTTTATATTATGGATCTGACCAAATAACTCCTTCACTACTAGAAATGGATCTAATAGATAACTTTATAAAACCTCTGTGACACAGTATAACAATTCAGTGCTGTGATATGGCAGAGAAGGCCAAGCCTGCCTTTCTTAAAAGACAGGCGAGGCCTTTCTTCTGAAATCAGTTTTATATAAATTTGTAAAGTAATGGACTGCTGGGTTAGGAAATGCACACTCTAGAGCTGTATGAGATCCTGATTATATTGCAGGCTGGTGATGAGGGGATTCAGTTCTGGTGCACTGCAGCTTCTCACAGTACTTTTTCATAAGGCCACTGGTAATTTTAAATGTGGAAACGTGCACCCTCTTTGGAAGGAAGGGTGGGAGAAACAGGGTCTACATGGAAAACCTCTATTAACATCAGCAGAGTTAGTCCTACCTGACTGTCCTAGGACATTGCTAGAAGGATGGAAGAGTATTACACAGAGAGAAAGGCTTATCTAACTCAATTGGAGTAGGGACAAAAAGGAAGCTTTACCTTTTCTGTAATTAGCTTCTGGAAATGTGGACAAGCAACAAATGCTGAATCCTAACACATGAGCATAGTGCTTGTGCAGTCATTTGGCCAAAAGGTTTCAACAGTGAGTAACCCCTTGTTTTCTGTCTTCTAGCAGACACCTGTACTATCTCAATACTTCCAGTAGTTCAGTAATGAGCCTGTATTATTTCTCATTTAACAACGTGCACTTAAATGTCCACAAATAAGAAGGGCTATTGCATTCCGTGAAAAAAAATAAAATTATGTCCAAGGGTGTGTGTGAACTACATTGCATATGCAGATACAACTTTTAAATGTAGAACTTTATTTATCCTAATTGTAATGCTACCACCTATAACCTGTGTTCACTCCTGTTTTTATGATTATATCAACTTTTTTCTCTCTATTTAATTGTTTGACCAGCTCCATAATGCACCAGGTTTTTGTAACTTAAAAGGCAGGCCATCACCACACCATAGTAGTTCAGTCCATACTAAAGCCTTACACATGTGCTATTGTACAAGTAAACTAGGTTAATTAGGCATTACTGTGATCACTACAGCACCTTTTCAGTAAAGAGAAAAGAGAATTAAAAATCTGTTATTGTTGCTACTTTCAATTTTAGTGTGTAATGTATCTATTTGAACAATGGCACTAACAATATTCCAGTAGCTTATAATTTGAGTGATATGGCTAAGGAATCTGGCTGGGAGAGATTTGATCCTATTTGTGTTTGTTTCTACCAAATACGTATACTCATAATGCATACTTTTTGAGTGCTATGGGCGTATTGAAACACAAGGGTGGAAAATGGTACTTGCTCGTTTAGCCAGCAACATTTTTTTCTGTCTGAACAGCACAATTTTGCATTTTAGGAATTCAAGAGAAACACCTGGCTTTACTCAGACAAGAATCTGGATTTAAAGCCAAGCAGTAAATCCATCCAGGAGGAGACCACACCAGTCCAATTGCCCTGTAAAGATGGTGTGTGTCATCTGCCAGCAACAAATATTGGAAGACATCCTGACACTCTGTGTCCTGTGTGATTAGTAATATGTAAGAACTGGGTCCATGAAGCTGGTTTTCCTTTTTCCCCCAAAATGCTCTGATACAAATGCATCTTCAGTTTACAGCCTGAAACAGCCCTTTGAGAACCTCTTCACAGTAAAGCTCATGAACATTTCCTTTCCAGATTTTCTTTGCATTTTATAAAGACTAGTCCTAAAAAGAAAAAAATATGTGCAACAGAGCTAGACTTTTCTTCATTGTCAGTAAAAGGGTACAAGTACTGCCTCAATTTTTTGGTTATTTTATAAATAATGTCTCACTGCATTTTCTTTAGGAGTATATAAAACTGCCTAGCTTTCATATCTTAATGTACACAGTACATTCTGCCAAGAGATCAAGGCAGGTTCATGCCCCTATCTTCAAATTCTCTAATGCCTTGGGAAAATGACTGCTACAAATATTTGGGGGTTAGAAGTGCACACAGAAATTACCAGTAACATTTCCCCTTTGATTGTCATCATTCTGAATAACAAACACTGTCAGGGTAGAAAGAGAGCAAGATGACATGATACCATATAAAATGACACTACCTAAAACACAACTGCAAATGAAAGCTTTGAGAGAATGCTATCTTTTTAATAGGAAATATAGCTCACTTGAATGAATATGCAATATCTCTCAGGGTTTGAATTAAATACAGACCTTAATAATTACCCTAATTACTTCTGTTGTGATTCTACCTTTGAGTCTACATGAAACAAACATCTAACAATTAGTTACACTTTCATTTAATCAACTGGTTTTGAATAAACAGCTGTTAGTATTTCTTTTAACAAACTTGTTCGTTTAGAAAGACCAAAGACAAAATTGTTTGTTTCGATTTAGCATCCAACATGTCATTTAGTTTGGACTAACATATTTATTTGGATTTTTTGCCCAGCAACTGAAGTCCTATATCTGGCCACAAAAGAAACACAACAAAAGCTGCAGCAGAAGGTGGAACACATTATTTGGTAACACTTCTCAAACACAGCCTGGACAAACCACCTCTGAGGGTAAAAACATACATCACATTTCAGCTTCCAAGCCCAATTTAGTCTTCAGTCTCTCAACTGAGCCTGTCAATTAGGGTGTCAATTAGGCCTTGATCCAGCAGAGCACCGAAGCATGTGTGTAATCTGAGCATATGAATAACCTTGTTGCTCGCTGCAAACCAGAATGATAGTGACAGAGGACAAATGAACAGGACCACCAGTTCATCTTCACATACGGCAATTACACCACACTTTAAAATATTTTCTTGATGAAGCAACATACTGGAAAATTGCAGCATTTGTCATCTCTGCTCCTTTCGGAGCCAGTATAAACCATGGCTGCTGTTCATCTTTTTTTGTTGGTTGCCAGAAAGAAACTAGATATTCACTCCTCTAAAACTACATGAGAAGTCACGTCCTTTCAAAACACACCTGATTTAAAGTCACACCTGTCTTTATAAAGCTATACAACAATAAAATTATTTCTTATGTATAGTGCAAACAAAAGATTTTCAATATTTGACTTTTTAGTAGACTTGGCACTAGTGAGGCTGCTGCTCCTAGATATGTTACTAGAAGTGATTCACAGTTTTGTGCCTGAGCTTGCCTGTACCTAACATGGAGAGCATGATCCCTCTGTTTTTCCAAAGCACTGAGATTATAGAAGCATTCTTCTAGAATAACTTTTTGCTGTTGTTTTTAGGCATACATACTGTGGCTTCTGAGGCAAATCAGGAGCCATTGCAAATTGATGCATATTCCTCTCCACAAAAGTAAACAGTGTAGCTACATCATGACATTCCCCATATAGAGAATCACAAAGGACCGCACAATGATGTTCCTGCAAAAGTACTGTTGGAGGCAGGGCTGGGAATGCCAAACTCAGGAGTCCACTGGGCTGTGGCAATAGTTTTACTCTATGGACACTTCCTTAGTAACTAGATGAGATATATAGAAATGTTATCTTTAAGAACTTTCACCTGATCTCTTCAAAGCTTATTCCCATGCTGGTTTTAAAATACCACAAATGTTTAAGATAAACTATGGAACATGGAGCTTGCTAATGACAGGCCAGCCAGCCTTGGCAACATGTGTTCAATGCTAGGCAAATGCAAATACTTTGATAGTACCAATCCACATTTTCCTCCTCCAGTCTGATGTTAGTCTGAGAGACCTACACCCTGTCAAATTCTTAATCTTAACTGTAGAGCAAGAGATATAACAATGAATACAAAAATAGCGTCACGGTTTTGCCACACTCAGTTACAAAATGCTTCCATGCTGGGTGATGCCACTCAGAAAGGAAAGGGATCCAGCAAGAACCTAATCTTGCTCCCATTGGAGTATGCAGCAAAACTTATGCAGCAACAGAATGAAACCTAAATTTGACACCAATCTTAAAACTGATGGACTCCTTTCTATAGCCTGTCAAGTCAGTGATAAGTTGTTTGTACCTTTGATTGTTAAAGGGAAATTACCAGATCAGAATTCTGAATCCTTATAATAAATGAACTTTTAAAAATGTAACTCTTGCTTCTCAAACACTGTGTCATATGTTTTGTCAGGCTAGTGTAACACAAAAGGTTGTGATGTATACATTAAGATTTAAATGCACTCTCTTTGGAAGTGACATGAAATGTGCAGCCTTTCCGTGATTTTTTGCACAAGAAAATGAACTCATTATTTCTGTCTCAAGATTCAGCCTTAGAAGTATCTCAATAGCAATATTTTTTACCTTCTGAAATCTGCTGATCCTAAAATGCTTTTGCAGTTTTCTACTGAAGGAAAAATAGAGTTTAAAAAAACTCCACTGGCATTGGCAAAAACTCTTCTGTCCAGTGTATTGGTATGTTTACTTATCTACACATGTCCATGGCTCACAAAAACATCCTTTCGCTGTTGAACAAAACATCTGCTCCTGAATTCTGGGTTTAAGCAGAAGAAAACACATGGTGGAAGGTGCACGCAATCCATCACAGGAGAAACCCACTGAGCCAGAAAACAATTCTAAAATGTGTACAGGGCTACAACAGTTAAATCTCAAAGCTGCTGAGAATTTGCTTGGATGCTATGAGCAGAAAGTGTGGTTCCAAAGTATAATCCTAGTGATACACTATGTTCTTTGCAAAAGGTTGTGAGGCCTTGGCCTAATAAGCATAATCTCATTACACTGCAAATAAAAGTTTCCTATTTATCTCCAGATTTCAAATGAATCTAATAAGGCTTATGATACAGTCACCCAATACCCTAATCATATTTCTGCCTATCTAAAAGCAATCAGTAATTGTGTTATAGCAGAACGTGCTGACAATACCTCTGACACAGAAAGGAGAATGAGAGCCCAGCTGTACTAATTAAATTAAATGCTAGGCTGATGGAATACATTTGCTGAAGCTTGGAGAGTATGGGTGCAGAATTAATAAGCATTACAGCTTAGAGCAGGAGATGATATCATAATGGATGCAAGGTTTTGATGTGGAGAGCCTCATTCAGATTCAATGTACCATAATGTACGGATGTGACAGCTGCTTAGAGAGGTGCAGAACCTTGAACAAAGTGCACAGGAACTTTCTCTCCCCTTCCTTCTTTTTTTATTTTTTTTTCCCCCTCCCCTCTCTCCTCCCCCCATCTTTTTTGTTACTCACTTAGGAATTGTATTTTAATATTATCCATCTCAAAAACCACTCTGTTGGGGCCGCAGTTTACTATTTATTGTGATCCTACTACTTGTTTGCACTGCCGCTTTTCTTCCCACCTTCTCCTGTCTGCCGTTTTAAACTTACCAGCCATGTAAATTAGAGGAAAGCCCTTGGAAAAACAGTTTATAATGCGGTATATATGTATGGCTGATCATAATTTTGTCTCTCTTCCCTTTTCCTTACTATTTTTTAATGCCAAAAATTCCGAGGGCGGGGGAACTGCAAGAGAGACAAAAAACCCAAACGCACACCACCTCTGTCACTGCGGCCAAGCTGCTGCTGGAGGCGCTGGGAGGACTTGGGAATGAGCAAGAGCCAGTGGCAAGCACCCAGCCCCGGTTTCCCCGTGTGAGAGCCGGCGGGCCCCGCCGCTCTCCCTGCCCGGCCGTGCCAGCGCAGCACAATCCCTTGCTCATAAATGGCTGGCGGGGACCGGCGGGGCCGGGGTTGCTGCGGCAGCTCCGCCGGCCGGGGCTCATTACCATGAGAATTTTGACAGGATATTAGATTTACTAATCCTGAACTTTCCGGGCTGACCCCTCACTCGCGAGCAGACAATGCCGGTGTCTGCCCCTCCGCCTGCCCTCAGTGTGCTTCCCCCCCGCCCCCGGCACACGCACAGCCCTTACACGGGCACCCCCGGAGGCTCCTCCGGCCGCCTTTCCGCGCTCCCCTCCATCGCTGCCCGTGTCCTCTCCCCCGTGCCGAGTCCCGGGGATGCCGCTTCCCATTGGGAAACAGCCCGTGCGGGAGTGGGCGGCCGGAGGCCCGCTGGAG
>VXBX01008008.1:71716-83080 GCA_013400415.1 Scytalopus superciliaris
TCCCATTGGGAAGCTGATCCCGTGCGGGAGCGGGCGGCCGGAGCGCTGGCCGGAGCCCCGCTGGAGGGGATGCCCGCGCCGCTCCCGCCCCGGGCAGCTCTTGCCGCCGGCCCCCTTCCCCCCCAAAACCGGCCCCTCCTGAAAACACAGTGCCTATTAAGTTGCTGAAAACAGCAGATTTCCACTGATACTATACAGATAGAGCTGACCATTAAATCGCAATTTTACATCCCCAGGCAGCAGTGGCTGCTGACAACCTCTAAAGCTTGTAATCCCATTTAACCCCCTCCTGTCATGAGCAGGCCCACCCTTTTGGAATAATGCAGGCCAAATTAAACCTGACACTGCAACAAGAGAAATAAAACCCCCTTTAGCTTAAAAGTCATGGCACAGTGGGCAACCCTGACCTTCGGCTTCCCGCTCCCTTCTCCAGGGAGCCCCCCCCAGATGCTGGCGTTGACAGAGGTGAGAGCGGGGAATCGAAACGCTGCTGGATGGCCCTGGGGACAAATTAAAGGGAATTTTGCTAGACAATAGAAGGAAATTTCACCTGAAGCTTTTATTTTTTCCTCCCCCCTTTTTTGAAAGTCTTCCTTTAGTAATAAAACATGAGGCCTGATCGCTCCCTGCCAACTGCTCCCTGCCTGGCCTGGCCACCAAAGGGCAATCCCTGCTGGAGCGGCCCCAGCCTGCTGCCGCCTCCCGTCTCAGAGAGAAAGCCCAGGGTCTCATAGCCCATGGCTGACACTGAGTGCTAATTTTAGACCACTTCTAAGGTCCCCTAAAACAAACACAAGCCTGAGAAAAAAACCAAAAAATTTCCTTCCTAGCTCAAAGTCATCACTGTAGTCCATGTCCTTTGTTGGGAGAAGAGGGGAAAGACATGTCAGGATGAGACTAGTCCTGCATTATTCACACACTGCTGGTCCAGGAGGACAGGAGGAGCTTTCAGACCTAACCCAAACAACATTGCAGTCATTACTCTGATCTCATTTGGGGAAACAACGCTGTTTATTTCATAATATTTTCAAGAATGCTGGACTATAGGGACAAGCCTCTGTAAACAGTACATCCCCACCACTGCACCAGCGCTTCGGAATGCAGAGGATGGTTTTTGACACCTAATGTACACACAAGCAGACCACCACAACTTTCTCCCCAGTTCTCCTCTCTGTTTGCTGCCTGCTGAAGAGAAGAGGCAAAAGTCAGAAAGCACCTTCATGCGAATAAAGGCCACACTGCCACTCTACCTTCAGTTTCTTATTTCTTTCTTTATGACCGATGCAATGGGAATTCAATTCTACAGCCAAAATAGAAACCAACACATTTTTCTACCTATCCATCTGTCTACAAATACACACCTGTAAGCAGCCAGACCTGCCCTTTCCATCCAGCACACTTCTCTCAGCACTCCCCAACCCCCCACCGTTATTTCTGTACACTGAAGATCATGCGAGCAAAACGCCTTCCAAAACAGAGCTATGCCTGCAGCAGGAGAGGGAAATGCCCGGATTGAGTGGAAAGTTTGCTGCGGAAGTTTGCAAGCTGCTTACAGCAAGCCTCTGCAAGGGACCCTGTCTGCACCACACCACTTCGCCCGTAACTCACCGAGTCACTCTCCTAGAGGCCCCACAGAAGGAATGAACTTGCAGCGCTTCTAAATAGTGGAGCACCAAAAAAGCAGGCTCATTACCTGGACACATGGCTTCTCATTACTTCATTGCTTCAGATCCCTTGATGCTGCAGATCCGCTCAAAAATTTGAAGTACTCCTTCCTTTTTTATCCCCCCTTTCCCTTTTCCTTTGTTTCATTCATTCTTAAATTAAAAAAAAAAAAATAAAAAAAAAAGGATGCTTGACTAAAGTTAGCTTAAATTTGTTAAGAATAAAACCGGCATAAATGTTTATTTCGACTTCCTAGTGCAGCAGTGTACCGAAGCCCAGCCCGCCCAAGCCTCTTTAGCAATGGAGTGGTTTATTTAATTTGTCAGTATAATAGAAGCAGCTGAGTGAGAGACAGAGAATGCAGTGTGGTATAAAAGAAACAAAGGCTAAAAGTACCACTATTTTGATTCCCTTTTTAAAATTACTTCCAAAGTGTGGTATCTATTGTGAAGAATAATGCTGAACAAAGCACAGTGTCTTGGCAATATTCACAGAGCTCATTCACAGAGCCAGTTCTGTCTGTACATTCAGAGGTAGAATACACTTATAAATGATGCATTGGAAGGACTATAGTTCCTATTGTATTCCCAGTGTAAACAAAAAGACAGACAGAAGCTGAATGGCATATGGGCAGCAGGGCCACACTTTATTCAACCATTCCAGCACCATTGTGAAGGTAAAATGGAATGGGAGTTCTCTCTTCAAATCCAGTGAACACGTTTTGGGTTAGGCTAACAATTTTTATATATATAAAACACTGATCTGGTGGTAATATTGTACAGTTTTGTGGAAAAGTGATCTTTAAAGCAATCTACAATAGGGATTGCTGTCAAGTTTTGGAGGTTATTCCCAATGGGATTAAGTAGCCTCTGCAGGAGAAGACTGGCTGAAAGAGGGTCTGTGTGTTGGCTGTAAAGGTGGATGTTTGATGCATAGAGCCAAAATGGCCTAAGCCAGCAGTAGCTGGCAAGGAGGCTGAGGTGCTCAGGATCCAACCCACCTGGAAAAAGATGTGCTATTGGAAGGGGCATTCTTTGTATGCACTGGAGTCTATCTCTTTTTTCCCTCCATTGCCTCCCATTTGTTAGCCAGCAAAGACTGTTTGAGCCTGCTAAAGGAGATTGGCAACTTTGCCAGATGAGCATAAATTGCCTTTACTAAGTCAGGCATTGTCCCTGCTGAGCAGTTTATGGATAGAGAAAGCACCTTCACTGTGTTTGAAGGGAAGGCAAAACCACTTATGTGGAGGAAATATTAAAATTAGGTGTGTCCTTTCTGCCCTTGCTGTGTCAGCTGATGCCAGGAAGTTTTATGATCACTACCTCCTCTTCCTGTCTTTAGATTTTCTGCTGTCATGTAAAGGCTCACATGCTGAAACACTACTCACTGAATTCAGTCTTTCTGATTCCTGCAGACATGCCTGTCTCTGTGTGATACAGCATATCTGCTGCACATCACACTCCTTGGTCACATTTGGAGGGATTTGTGCAAGTAGTGCTAAGGGACCAGTCTGCCTTCCTATCTCTTTCTCTTTCTCTTTCTCTTTCTCTTTCTCTTTCTCTTTCTCTTTCTCTTTCTCTTTCTCTCTTTCTCTCTCTTTCTCTCTCTTTCTCTTTCTCTTCTTTTTCTTTTGCCCCCTCCCCCTCCCCGCACTTTTGTTGGTCCTGTTGCATTTGCTCCTTGCTCAACATGGGTGATCACTGACAGAGTTCCAGCAACCAGATCAGGAATAGCTTGTTTGGTTTTGTCTGACAGCTGTTTTGGGCTCAGTACAGCTGGGGCCAAGCAGGATTTCACACCTGTTTGAAGTCACTGGAGAATGGTGTCCTTTGGGAGCTGATGGAGGGCTTGTGTTGGTATGGGAGCCATCTGGAGATGAGCCTGCCTGACCTGTTCTGGTATTGGAAAGCCTGGCAGAATTTGCTTTGTTCTGATGTGATGGAGATTTTGCAAGTTTCTGCCTTAGATAAGTCACTGTCTTATCAAGATCTAACATGATTGTATAAATACAAGAAAGCATTCCAGATGAGGATTACTCAGCTTGATCCCTAAAGCTGAGTGCCAGCCTCTCTTTATGAGTATTTATAGCCTTTAATTAAAATAGAATCTGGAAACTCTGTGTCCCTGAGTACTTTCCTAAATTCTTTGATTCTATTCACAAGAAAACAGTATTTGAATTAAAGTATGTTTGATGTTTCCAAGAAAAAAAAGAACTAATACTATGTTTTCATTGTGAGCTGCTGCCTGCCAGAACTGATGCCAGGAAACCCAAAATATTTCAGTGACTGTGCTTGGATGTCAGCACTGGTTACAGATGTTTGCATCCTCCTACTAGGATTTTTCTCTATAGGGATTGATTCAGCAACAGGTACAGTTGGCAAAGTCTGCAGCTGCTGTGGTACCGTGGTCAGAACTTGATCCAAAGTCTGTCAATGGACTTCATGAATTAGCTTGCACAACACCAGCTCCTGGGCAGAGTCTTAGGCAGAGTAGTAGTGGCATCACATGTGGCTGAAGGAGTGGGACAAAAACACTGTGCCAACAAAATGATTGGGTGAGTGACCAAAAGAAAAGAGCTTGAAACTTGGAAGAAGACCTGGACAGACTTGCTATTATTGAGAAGACATGTGCTCTCATCAACTTGATAAAAATTGCATCATTTTGTGCTGTAAATTTTAGATGCAGATGGAAACATTTTGCCTATTAGAAACCTACTTCAGATGACATTCAAAACACACAGTGATGACATGGATGTGGAAGTTCACAATTTTTTGAATGTTCTTTACTCAGTGTCTCAGGTAGGTACACAGATTTTCATTCCTGTGTGCTGTGGTTTAACAACAGTTGGCAACTAAGCACTGCACAGCCTCTTGCTCACTACTGTCCACCCCCCATGACATGGGGAGGAGAAGTGGAGGAAAGGCAAAACTGACAGCTTGAGATAAGCACAGATTAAAAATTGAAATCAAGTAAAATATACTACTACTACTACTAATTGCAATGAAAAGGAAGATAACAAAATGAAAGAGGAGCAGAACTCAAGACAGAAAGGTGATGCACAATACAATTGCTCACCACTCACTGACCAATGCACAGCCTATCCCCAAGCAGCAGTCAGTGGCTCTCAGCCGACTACTGCCAGTTTATATACTGAGCATGATGTTCTCTGGAACATCCCTTTGGTCAGTTCGGGTTAACTGTCCTGGCTATGCTCCCTCCTGGCTCCTTGTGCAGCTCCTCACTGGCAGAGCATGGGAAACTGAACACTACTTAGCAACAACCAAAACATCAGCATGTTACGGACATTATTCTCATGCTGAATCCAAAACACAGCACTGTACAAGATAGTAGGAAGAAAATTAACTCTATCCCAGCTGCAACCAGGACAGTTTGAGATTGTTAAAGACGTGCAGTTGCCAACTGGACACCACTAAACGAGGGCCATAAAGTTATTGCTGAAGACACAGGTATGTCTTTTGAGGTCATAGAATTTAGACAGGTAATACAGACTTATCAGACATTTATTACAGTTAGTGATGAAAAATTAGATTTCAAGATGAGACAGCCTTTGCAATATTTTCCAAATCAGTAAGACTCTCTCACCCCTAGGTATTTCAGAAAAGGCTGTTGGGCCTACACGTGGAAGGGACGTCTGCACATCTCTGCACACTGGAAGGAATTAGTATGAGCTAAATATCCATAAAAGTATGTTATTTTTATTTGGCATGTTAGTATATATTGGTTATGACATTATATATGCCCTGAA
Organism: Scytalopus superciliaris; assembly: GCA_013400415.1. Lineage (NCBI taxonomy): Eukaryota > Metazoa > Chordata > Aves > Passeriformes > Rhinocryptidae > Scytalopus > Scytalopus superciliaris. The sequence continues at coordinate 77,148 of VXBX01008008.1, forward strand.
AATGAAAAATAATCTCTTTTTCAGTCATTCATATTATGACTGCAGGATTCCAATGCAAGTATGGTTGTCACTATTACGACTTCAAGTATTAGAAGTAAAGATAAAGTCAACTCACAATGTGTAAAAGTGTCAGTGGGTACAAATTATTTGGTGTTCTAGAAAACAGAATGAAAATTTGTGTGTTTTTGTTTGCTTGTTTGTTTTTATGTATACAGATGACCAAAGTTTCCCATTAAGGTAATTAGGAATTATTTATAGCCTGACACAGGTCAAAAAACCCTATCTGGTCAGCTACTACATCACTACCATTCAATATGTTCTGAAAGAGAAGATTATTGTTATCACTTTCTAACACTTAAATTCTTCAAGAGGTGAGTGAACACCCATATTAGAAGGTGTTCTTTTGGAAAGAAAAAATTGTGCCAAGAACAGGCACAGACTCTAAATGCTGAATTTCAGTGATTGCACTAGCACACTGCTAGGGGTACTGGTGGAAATATAAGATTTAGAAAAAATACTAGTGGAAGAGATTTCATGGTTAAAATTTTAATGTGGTATAGGTAACATAGTTTTTAGAAGTGTGTTTGTTGGGGAGCAGAAACAGAAACACCTACTCTCTATGCCCTATTAAAACCACAATAATTGAATTCAAATTTCAGCTACTTTCTATCCACAAAAAGACCATGGAAAAATTAGAGAAATAATTTTTTGGAGAAATTGCATGGGGAGTACTTTTGAATTACAAATACATTCAAGAAAATTATAAGATGATTGAAGATAATTCATTAATAGATAAAGACTGAAATAATTTAATACATTATTCATGATATATTATTCTCTCAGTTCCCTTGTTGATGACCTTCTGGTTACTTTTTTTACAGTGCTAGTGGAAACTATTCTTTAAAAAGAATATCCAGAATTCCTGACATAGCTAACATCACAAACTGTGGACATCCTTGTACAGCATAAGCATGCTTTATCTTTTGCCAGTGATTATAAAACCTCTCTCATCAGGTCAACCTGGTATTATTTCTGATTTATATCAGTGTAACTAGGATTAGAAAAGTGTCTTTTCACCTCAGAGGTGATACAGCTTCCACTTGTTTTTGTTTGCAAATTTGTACTTTATGAACAATTCCCTCAAACACTGTTCTAAGTAATTTAATTACTTAATTTAATAGCCCAATGGCTTTTCATTCTATATAGCTTTTATCAGCACACAAGGGAAGTCACTGAGGAAACAAGCAGTTACAGTAGGAGTGGTGAAAGCCTGGCTTCCCACGGATTTGTATTCTATGTTCCTACAGCACCAGGACATAAGTATGCTGCTTCTCCTCCCTGTGTCCTGTGACTCCCCCTCCACAATAGCCTTACCCCCTCTCCAGGTCCTCAAGGGATCTCCTTCCCCATGTCCCCATTGCAGTTCTTCTCCACTAACTCACTTTTACTATATTTTTACCTCCCTCCAGCATTTCTTACAATGCCACACAATGTCCCAGAATTTTTAAGGTCCCTGATAAGCCTCCTATAGATCACCAGTTTCCTCAATTCTCTCTTCTGTCTCCAACTACCAGTTGAACAACAGGCAGTGTGTCTTGTGGGTGATTCTGTGCTGCATCTGTGCTTATTAACTGCACAGTGTTTATTTACTGCTTACTGAAGAAACATCTGTGCCTGTACTGCAATATTCTGTCGTTGCTGGGTAGGGATTGATTTGGGTTTCTTGCCTCTTCATAGTGGCTGCTTTCCTTGAAACAAGAAAAATTATATATCTCTGAGACACTCTTAGTTGAACTTGGCAAAAGCTGGTAAAGATGAGAGAGAGCTGAATATTTGAAGAGCAAAAAGGCTACTCTTTTTAGGAATCCAAAGTAAAATATGCTTATTAGGTAGATAGCATTTGCTGACTATTAAGTGTACCAACCTCCATCCTTTTGTTTCTCACATAATTTCAACTCTGTCTTTACCATTTATTGTCCTCCAGTAAAACAGAAGAATAAGAAAGGAAAACTGTGTTTTAATTATTGCCCAGTCCCCATCTTTCAGTGGACTGCTTACTAAATGGACATATCATTTGCTACTAACCCATTTGGATCTCCAAGGCAGACTTTCTACAATTTTAAGACATCCACTAATTTTCTGCTGCCACGAATTGTCCTTGCCAGACTAGGTTTGAAAAGAATCCTGCTACTTGAAGGACTTGAAAAAGTGTCATTCATGTTTGATTCTCTGTCTTGAGCTTTGAGAAAGAATGTGTGCTCACTGACAAACATATTAAGAAAGCATTTGACTGAGACTTGAGTATCTTTAATCAGAGATTGGCCAATAGTTTATTTGTGACTTTTGTGACGGGTAGCCATCCTTTTTAATGAATCATTATCCATAAAAGCTATCCATTTCCTGGCAGTTTCTAGCCCTTCTGCCTATATGTAAAAGCTCAAGACCTTCCAAATGACTTTTCCTCTCAGTTCTTCCAAGGCGAAAGAATAATTTCACCAAACATCTACTTCATAACTAACGCCTTCTTCACACATTGTTTTTGGTTCTAGGTGTTCCCTGTTCCTTTTATCTTCTGTCTCAAGTGCCTGTCCCTGCAAGAGCTTCCTCTGCTTTCTGTCCTCGCTGTCCTCCTTAGTTTGATAGCATCATAGTGTGGAGGAAGACTGAGCTAAGAAAGAGTCAAGGAATGGAAGAAGGAGAGCATGGACAGATGCCCTTCTGGAGCCAGCTGAAGTGATTAATCACATCAGCACTCTCAACAGCTTGTCACCACCAGCTGAAATGCAGTTCAGGAGAGGAGCTCAGAGGATGTCCTGCTCTGCTTCAGGCAAAGACAACAAAGTGAGCTCAAGTCACAACTAGCACTGGCTAAAACATCCTGTCTCAGTTTGCCTGGGCTTGAAGTGCACATATAGTACTTGATTTCACTATGTAACCTCCAGTGCTGCTGTGGAAACAAAAAGTTGGGGATAGCAATTTCTGAAACTGGTGTGGCTGCTGGCAAAGTGCAGCTGGATGAATTTGGTGGACCTGACTGGTTCACACACTATACCTGTATGAGTCAGCCTATATGTCTTTGTGTGCAAATGTTTCTTTACTGGCTTAAAAGCATTAGTGCTTTCTGTTTAGTTTGGAGTTAAATGTATACATTCAGTTAATAAAAATCAGGTCAAGCTTCAGTGTGTTCTCAGACTAAAGTGCTAAGTTTCATATAAACTCATACAGCATTGTAAATAAATGAAGAAAGAAAAAGTGACAAAGAAATTAAGTGAATGAAAATATGAATGAGGGAATGAAATGAAAACAACTTTTCCAATTTAACAAAACAATTTAAAATTAATGTAGTAAAATCTGTGCCATTCTTTTAATTACAGATCTGCACCAATTTAATCAATAGGGTTGATCACAAATTCTTTTAAAGGAAGGACTGAAGCCCGTGCACAAATGCATGCTTACTTTCAAGCATACAAGCATTGCCGTTGCTTGCATGCTTACATTAGGCATATTTGTGTACATGCAGCACTGAGCCTAGAATTACAGCCTGATGCTGCTAGAACTTTATATTGCCCTCATCTTATTACAATTTGATAAAGTAATAGAGAGGTTATTAGTCTGAATAACACAGCCCAAAGCATTTAAATAAAATAAAATTGCTATATCTTCAAACCAAATGAAGTTAAATTGATTGTTCAAAGAACATCTGACAGGATTCTTGTATTTGATAAAAATTACTAATATTATAACATATTTTACATTCTTTGTATTTTTAAGGACAAAAGGAATTCTTGCTCCATGGATGAAGCAGCAGATGATTTAGCCAGAATGCAAAACAACCAAAATCGCCACAAAGGACAGGAACCCAAATAATCAAATTGTCAAATAAACAAAAGTAAAGAGCTAAAAGCATGAGGTTACTATAAGCTATTTTCTATAATAACCCTCCCACTCCATGAAGGAAGAGCGAAAAATCACTAGTCTCTTTATGGATTACATCAAACCTCATTTTGTTCTAATGTGTTAAAGTGCACACTGAAAAAGGCAGAGTTGACTCCTGGGGAAATAATGTTAAATCAGTTCAGAAAAATGAAATTTGGAAAAATACTTTCATTTTCCTTTTAGTATTGCAACAAATTTATTCATCTGCCTAGATAATCTGGCATTTTAAAGAACTTCATGCTTAAGCTCTGTCAATTTGATCTCCCAAGGTTAATTGATTATTTCTACAACAGTCCTGCCAGAAAAGATCAGAGCTTTTACATCTTTCCATTAATCCTTGCTGTTCAGGGAGAGGGTGCAAAATGAGAGTACTACGATTGGCTTAAATCTTTGCAGGTCTCTTATTCCTCCCCTCTCAAGCTGTATCATGTCCGATTAGTTTCACGTCACGGCATTCCATTTCATTAGTTTCACTGACATGGCACTTCAAGTATGGTCTAATGATGGGAACATCAAATCTACTGTCAAGCATCTATCGCTGGTTACCACCCAAGAGCCCTAACCCTTTATTAAAAAGGATGCTTGAGTCAAGGGGAGTAAAGGAACGGTAATAAATTGAACTGATTTACTACGAGAAAAGGAAAAAAGTTTTGAAACATTGTCCTCCTAAAATTGGCATTCAGCGTTTTGCTGCGGTAAACAACCATCAGCATGCGACACAGCCTCTCCGGGCTTTTCGAGAAGAGACAAGCTTTATCAGCAATTGCTGTCGCAGTCCTTCTTTGCGGTGGCATAGGCAACACAATGGGGGATTAACCCTCACGCAAGGCAGTGTGACAACTCATCAGTTGAAAAACAGAACCTGGTCAAACGGCAGCTTTTAAATCAGCATTAAAACCGCTGGCATAGAGGATCCCTTAAAAACAACTAGACAAAAGCCCCGCTGTGGTTTGTGGGGAACCCTCATTTATTTGAAAAGGTGGCAAATTGTGTTTTCCTGTTTGGAAACAAAAATATTTCCAGCCCGTCAAAAGGCTGGAAATAAGCAGAAGACAGAGATTTCTTTTCTGTTATCAGCCCCTTCTCCTGCATTTCACATCTCCTCTCCTCTTCCCTTAAATTCATCTGGCAGTTCCGCCTATTAGCAGCTTCCCCGTCCTTTTGTTTTGAATGTAAATGAAGATCTGACTGGTTTAAAGAGATGTTGGTTTAAGATGCACTTAGCAGTGGAGGTAAAAAGTCTCTGTCAGCAGCATTCTTGTGAATTAAAAATGTAATGGGTAAAATTGTCAGCCTGTAGGTGGGTGCAGAATTTGGCCCTTTGAGAATGTGGAAAGGCTGGCAAGGTGTGCCAGATTCTCACCTCCTCATTTCCAGGTGAAATCACTGCTGTCTTGAAATCAGAAAGAAGGGGCCACAGCTGTACTTGCATAACCCTGGGGGTATCACCATCATCAGGATTTTATCAGGTTTAGTGTATTAAATGATACAATGAAATACTAATGACCATCTCCCTTTGCAGTGGTTTACACTTAGATCAGCAACAGCAAAGTCATTTAGAAAGATCCAGGGCACCAAAATTAAAACATGTGTAAATTAAACACATGTGAAGTGCACAATATGTGGCAAATTAGTTCAGAAAATACTGAGAAATGTGCATCTTCAGGGTTTGCCTGCACACCATGATGTGACAGGTATTATTGCCCTTTGTACAATTATTTAAACCCTGTAGGAATTCCCAGTGTCAGAGTATGTCAGCATACTGTTATTAGACAAGTTTAATTAGGATCTACCCTGCTGCTCCTAACAAGTATTTAATTAACTTCTAGGCAGGGTAATTAGCTTTAGATTGTGGCTGATTTTCTGCCTCACCTTCTGTTGACACTTGGCCTACCCGTAAGGCAGCTTGCTTTGCTGACAGTGTAATGGATAGTAGCTTTGGGAAGACTAATATCATGGCTGACTAGTCTACTTAAAAAAAAAAAAAAAAAAAAGGG
>VXBX01008009.1:0-52511 GCA_013400415.1 Scytalopus superciliaris
GGGGGTGTCTGTGGAGAAGGAAGTACACGTAGAAGTGTAATATAAGCTTAGTTGATTGCAATTGACCTGACATACAAAACCCCTGGTGCTCATGGGGGATTTCAACTACCCTGATATTTGTGGAAGGGACAACACAACAAGGCACAGGCAATGCATTGATGATAAGTTCCTTCTTCAAGTGATAGAAAAGCCAAGGAGGAGAAGTGCTATGCTGGACCTTGTTCTCACCAACAAGGAGGGACTGCTGGGTAATGTGAAGCTCAAGGGCAGCTTTGGATACAGTGATCATGAAATGGAGGATCCTTAGATTCTTAGGGCAGTGAGAAGGGTGTACAGCAAGCTTGCCATCCTGGACTTTAGGAGAGCAGACTTTGGCATCTTCAGAGGTCTACATTAGAGTACTAAGGGATAAAGCCCTGGAGAGAAGAGGGACCCACAAAAGATGGTTGGCATTCAGTGATCACCTCCTCCAAGCCCAAGAGTGAGCTTCCCGAAAAAGAGAAAGGCAAAAATAACAGGGGGCCTACATGGATGAGCAAGGAGTATCTGAAAAAACTCAAACACACAAAGAAAACCTACAGGGGGTAGAAATAAGAACATGTAACATGGAAGAAATACTGAGAAATTGTCAGAGCAGTAAGGGTTCAGATTAGGAAAACTAGAGACCTGATAGAATTATATCTGGCCAGGGATGTCAATAGCATCTAGGACATGGGAGAAAAAGGAAGACACTGAAGTACTACAGAATGGTCAGTCTCATCAGTCTCGCCTCTGTGCTCAACAAGATCATAGAAACTATGCTAAGGCACGCAGAAAATTAAGAGGTGACTGGTGACAACCAACATGGCTTTACTAAGGCAAATTGTGCCCAACAAATTTGGTGGCCTTCTATGATGGGGTTCCAGCATTTGTGGATAAAGGAAGAGCAACTGATGTCATCTACCTGTGCAAAGCATTTGACACTCCTGCATGACATTCTGGTCTCTAAACTGGAGAGACATGGCTCTGACAGATGGGCCACTCGGGGTGTATGGAATTGGCTGGATGGTTGCACTTAGAGTTAAGGCCAACTGCTCAATGTTGAAGTGGAAAACAGTGATGAGTGATGTTCCTTGGGGATTGGCTGGACTGGTGCTGCTTAACATTTTTGTCAGCAATATGGACAGTGGGACTGAGTGCACCCTCAGCAAGTTTCCTGAAAACACCAAGCTGTGTGATGCAGTCAACACACTGGAGGGAAGGGATGCCATCCAGAGAAACCTTGACAGACTTGAGAGGTAGGTCTGTAAAAACCTCATGAAGTTCAACAAGTCAAGTTCAAGATCCTACATGTGAGTCAGGGCAATCCCAAGTACAGCTACAGGCTGGGCAGAGACTGGATTGAGAACAGTCTTGAGGAGAAGGACTTGGGAAGTAAATGTTCTTTAATATCCTTTTCAACTCAAGCCATTCTATGACTTCATGATGACACAAAGAAGACACAAAACTCTTCTTACTAAATTGTGGTGAATCAGATAAAGCAGTGTTGTTCTGACTAATTCTGTCTCATGCTGTTACTTTCTATCACTCACTCATTGCTTCCCAAATTCACCTGCTGCTTGATTCAGACAGTCTCAGTGGTAGCCCTGTGTTATAAATCATACAAAATTATTTAAGAAATTGTAATTAAGTAATTAACATGGCAATAGCATTTAGAAAAACCAATCATGAGCTGGAAGTGGAGTATATAAATGTTCAGACTGCATCAGTTTGCAGCCTGGTCTCTTTGCTACTGTTAAGATCTCCAGTAAAGGCAATAAATCTGTGCTGTAATCTGATTTTGGAATAAATCTCTTTGGGTCAAGTAACAGAGTTTCTTGACTCAAACTAGGAAAAAAGTGAGTATGAACCAAATAGAACAGTGTTTTATTGTTTGGGTTTTTTAACTGAAGTCTCCCTGTTTTCATGTTTATTGAGCTAGAAGCAGTTTTACCAAATATTCTATGTTTTCTGACAAAGAATAAACAGAAATCTGTATTAAAAATGCATTTTGTAGAGTTTTTTCTGTTGCTTTTGTTACTGACCTGCTAGAGTAATTTTGATTTTGCTGTGAGGAAGCAACATAATCCTACATGCTCTTTAAGCCATTTGTGTCCTTTGGCTTCTCTTTCCTCTAAGGATCAAATGGGAATTAGGAAGCACCAATCTCAGGGGCTCCCAGATTTAGGTGGAGGCTGTCCCAGACAGGGACTGTCCTGCTTTGCAGGATTCTGATTGCATGGTGGCCCTGGAAAGAGGGCAGGAGGTGCCTCTGCATGCTCAGAGAGACAAATCACTAAACAGGCTGAAAGAACTCAAGCACACCTCTCAGGCCTGTCCCCAGGAAACCTGAAATCCAGGCACCTGGAACTTTGGGTTATACTGATGATCTTTATTTTCTTTTACTATACTGGGTTTAGTGGATAAGACAGTGCTGTTGATGGTCTGTAAAGACTAAGAGTGGCAGTGCCTGCTGAGTGTCTTTCTTTTATAAACATCACCATTTGAATCTGAAAAATGGAAATGCATCAGACTCATGACAATATTCTGGTAGAAGACTTTTATGCAGGCCTTTGAATATAACTATGTATGTATATACATATGGAGATAAGGGAGGCAGAGGAAGAGACTTAAATATATTCTCTATCATTCTCACTCTTTATAAAGTCTAATTTGTAAAGGATCATTGAACTCTAAGTCATTGCTAATACAAAGTTACAAAATTTTGATCTAGAAGAAGTGATCCACGAATAGCTTTAAGACTAATTTGTGCCTTTTAAATTTTTACTGACCATTAAAAAACAGGTTAAATATTTTTTTCCCCCAGCAGTTTCACCATTTTTACCATCTCTACTTCTAAGAAAATTAAATGTCTCCACTATTTACTCTTAAGGTTGTGCTTGTGATCAAAACATAAACATAAGGAGTTAGACTCTGCAGTAAATATAAAACTCCAAAAGTTAAACAGAAGTTAGGCAATATTTAGAAGGCTCAATGCCTATTAGACATTTTATTCTCCCCTGATCTGTGCAGGAAACCCAAGAACTAACTCAAATTTGTCATTTCAGTAGATGACAGTACCTAAAAGTAACTAACTCCCTGTTGTGAATCCACCTAGCTAAGGAGAGAAAATTTTGAAAGAAACTTTCATTGCACATGATAGAATCTATTTGCCTCATAATTGTAGTGCTGGTTCTATAAAGAGACCCCCAGCAGTTGCTAATTGCATCTAGAAACCTCATTACATTACACCAATTGGATTTTTAATTAGAAATGCAGATGGTAACTCATTTATTACTGTTGTAAGATCCAACTGGGAAAGAAATTTCAATTCATTTTGGATGCATTCACCTTTTGGATGCTGGAGAAGAATGAAGAATGAGAATGGTAAAACTGACCTTCAATAAAGATATATTATTGCACCAAGGCCGAAGGGCACAAGGAGTAAAGAGAAGGAGAAACATTTGTAAAGCCAGTTTCATAAAACTGAAGAGCACTACAAAGAGCTCTGCTGGGATAGTAATTTGGGAAGTTGAAAAGCTACCCAAAATTATTTTGTGGAGTTATTAATACACCCTTCTCCATTCTTTTGAATGGAGAGAATGAAAGTGAGCATGTCCACCTACTACTGAAATTCACTTGTGCCTACGAATCCTTTTCTCACGGTACAGCAAAGGTCCTAATGACCCGGTTTACACCGCCAGCACTATTGACCTGTCAGGGCTGTATTGCTGGGAGATGATGTGCTCGCTGCCAATTCAGACCCCACCCCTGACCTCGGCCATGGCAGACGCTGCAGCCTCTTGATTACACAGCAGACAAGGTTACAGTGTTGTACCTTCAGGGACCGGTGATGGCAAGCCAGACTGCCAATTTTCTCTGTTTGCCTTGTCCTTTCAGATTGTAAATTCTTCAGGAAAGTGGCTTGCGCTTACTGTGTATTTTCTGAGCCTGGAACAAAGGAGACCTTGGCTCAGAGCAAACAGTGAGCAAGCTCAACCACTACAGCACAGCTCTTCCCTCTGTAAGTGTAAATGATGGGTGGGAGTTTATGTGCTCCGCTTCTGACCAATTTTTTTGTTCAGCCTAGGCTTCTCATTTAATCTGTTTTGTTTAGAATCATTTTGCTGTGTTTCTTCCACTTGTATGCCATCAGGAAAAAGAAAAGTGTTGCTCTTTCACTGTAATGAAATCACTTGAAAATAAAATGCCTTTAGCTGGTGTCAGCCTGAAGAGACAAGCTCTATCAACATGTTGGTTACTTTGTAGAGCAGCTGAACTCTTTCTTCCACAGACGTTTGTGTGTGTGAATCTGTCAAATGAACCTAATAAGGTGTCTTCTTGCCTGCAAATTCTACGAGCACAGAGCTACTGTCTCAGATAAGAAAGGAAAAACATAGCAACAAGAACACAGATTCTCTTACAATCTTCTGTTATCCTTCAGGAAAATGCAACCTTACCTCATTTTTTTTTTGACAGAAATGCTACAATTTCTACTGAGAGTTTGAGTGTCTAAAGAAAAATTAGAAGCCTTTACTTCAATTTGTAATTATTAGAAATATGGTTGTGCTTTCAGAATTACTTTTGATGCTTTATGTGTAAATGTCAGAGCCTGCTGCACACTATTCTGGACAAGTGAATGTTTGCTGTGCTTTCTTTCTATGAATTCAGAAAACTAAACATAGGCAGACAAGGAACTAATCCTGCTGCAGCCAGAAAGAGAGCATTTTCTTTTCCCTCTGAGTAAGATGGGAGCAGCAATAGCCTCACTGGCTTCCAAAAGGCCGTATCCTTTCATTCTTAGTCAGATGTGCTACTTCATGTCAGGAAAAGTTGAAAGTGCCATATAAAATTCAGCTCACTTGATGAATCCTGTTTTAAGATCCTGACTTCAGTTGCTTTATCATGAACAAATCTAACCCATCCAGTCTGCCTCTCTACATTATATTGTTCATATTTTCTCCCCTAGTAAGAAAATAAATACATAAAAGCAACAACTGGCTTGGCATAAAGTTTCACTCTAGCACAGCTATTTGAGATTTACTGAAAGCAGCCCTTCTTCTAAGACACTAATATGCTGTTCTGATAGAAAAAAAAATAGCTAAATAAAACTAAACTATGAACTTCTGGCATGAAGTCCATTAGCATGGGCATGGTAGTGATGCTAAATTTTGACAGCTCCATTCACTGTGCTATTTATCAGTAGTACTTGAGGTGACACAGACCAAGGATACTCTCACATCCTCAGAGCTCAGAGATAATCAAGGTAGTATCAAAGAGGAGAGATTGCAATCCAGACCAGCTTTGCAGAGGGAAGAATGGGAGGTGAAGAAAAAGCAGGAAGAAAGAAAATAGTAGCAAATGGAAGATTGATTTGTTTTTGTTTTTTTTCCTAATGCAACTTCTGCATGATCTAGTGCACGGGGAGGACAGAGTACAGCAGGCAGATCAGGGATGTGCAGGGAAACAGGCTCTTCTCTGTAGGATCCTCACTCTTCACAGAAGTCACCAGACAGTGAATGGCTCAGGGTAGCTCCAGGAGCAGTGATTGCTGTAGGGTGTGTAAAGCTGAATGCTGCCTTGGAGGACTGGATTCTGCACTTGCCCCTGGTGCAGCATTCTACTTATGGGCTTACAAACTACATGATCCTCATTTTTGGATACCAAACATGAAACCCCAGGAGGTGTAATAAGACAACCAGCCAAAATTATTTTTATTTAAAGAAATACACTTTAGAACGTTAGCAAAGGTTAAACTGCATTTTTATGAAACTTGTCATGTTATGACACTTTTTAAACAAGCGTGGTTATAAGCCTCTGTTGTGGAAACTATGCACCTTGGACCTAGAGGCTGCATAACAAGACAAGAAGAAAGTCATGGAGTGTGGATAAGTGAACATTTTTACAGATTTGTCATGCCCATTGCCTTGATTTCCCAAAAAGTCATCAGTACAAAACACACTGTTCCTCTAGGTGCTTGCCCAGGTGAATATCTAATTGCCACAAATATCACCCTGCATCAATGAAGCCAATCCATCAGCTAATATCTCTCTTTTTCTCTAAAACAGCTGTAGCAGTAAAAGCAAGAAAATATTTAACATAGAAATTGCTATTGAGTACATACATGTAAGTTGTTAGGATGTTGTTTTGGGATTGTTTATCAGGATAGTTTTGGAGATATAGCAAATTGTAAAACAGTTTAGAAAGTCACTGATGGACATTGACTTGAGCTATTGGAAATAACTGGGAACACCACCTTAGCCCAGTTGCTACAGTACCATCTCAACTACAAAAAGCAGAAAAAATGTGAATGGATGTTCTTTTGGGGTACCTACATCCATGTATAGAAAGCACATAACTGCAGGTAGGCAATTATACATGGTCTTTTTCTCTACAAGTTTCAACATCAGAACAGGATTATTTTTAACTTTGAAGGAGAGGATCACCATGGAAACATAATGAAGTATGAGAATGATCTGACTGATTGACAATGCTATAGCAAAAGAAGATTGACATGAAAGGCAGAGATAAAATTCATGCTGTTCTAAGGCACGGCTCCTCTAGTAGCTGAATCATCTGGTCTCATTTTCCAGACACTAATATTACATGAGATTTTCTTGTCCTTATTGAAGAGGAACATGTTGCAGAGGTCACATTTGCTCTCTGACACCTTGTCAGTCACAGGGACAGTAACAGCACTGAGCACTTTTCCCTTTAGGTAATAAAATAGTAGGAAGAAAAGATTTATGTTTCTGTAAAGTACCACCATGCTACAAATCTGTAGATTGGTTTGGTCTTATAGAATCATAGGACCATTAAGTTTGGAAGTGACCTCCAAGATCATCAGTTCCAACCTTTGACCAAACGCTGCTATGTCAACTAGGCCGTAGGACTAAGTGCCACCTCCAATCTCTTCTTAAACACCTCCAGGGATGGTTATTCTACCACCTTCCTGGGCAGCCTTGTTCCAATGCTTAATCACCCTTTCAGTGAAGAACCTCTTCCTGATGTCCAGTCTGAACCCTCCTGACATAGCTTGAGGCTATGTCCTCTCATCCTGTCACTAGTTGCCTAGGAGAAGATGCTGAGCCCCACCTGACTACAACCTCCTTTCAGGTTGTCGTAGGGACCAATAAGGTCCCTTCTGAGCCTCCTTTTCTTCAGGCTAAAAAAAACCAGCTCCCTCAGCTGCTCCTCGTCAAATTTCACCAGCTTCACTGCCCTTCTCTGGACACCCTCCAGCCCCTCAATGTCCCTCCTGTAGGGAGGGACCCAGAACTGAACACAGCACTCGAGGTGTGGCCTCACCAGTTCCAAGTACAGGGGGGGACGATCATTTTCCTAATCCTGCTGGTCACACTATTGCTGATACAGGCCAGGATGCTTTAGGCCTTTTTGGCCACCCAGACACAGTGCGGGCTAGTTGCCTCAGTACTAAAGCTAGATGAAGCTTAGCTCACATTTCTTTATGGAAAAAAAAAGAGGTGCTTGTAAGCTTCAAATGCTTTGCAAATGCATTAGGTTTTGTCAAATCTTTTAGTTCATGGGAAGGCCAAGAACAGAAAAAGTCCTGGCAGAATAGTCATTTCAGCTGCTTATTTGGAAATTAAATTCTGTTTTGAAATGCCAAGCCATTTCATTTCTGCTTATAATATATTCACAATATTTAAAGAAAATATTCTCATTCATAGTGAATAGAATACTTCATTCCATCCATATTTCTTTGTTCACATTAAGAAACCAAACAACCTTTAACTATTTTAAATCTAGGCTGATCTGACTGCCTTGAACCAGAAATGCAAAGGAAAGAAGTAACTATTTCCATCTCGAATTCATCATTTCAGGTGCAAACCTTCACTTTCTACCCCTGCTATTTACACATCTTATGAGAGGTAAATTTACACATCTTATAAGAGTTATAACTTGAGAAGATGCCTTCATTTCTACGAACAGCTGAAGAAGGACTAATGCTATTAACCTAGTCTGTGATCCGAAATCTTGCAAAGAGGATTGGGTTTGCCTGTTTGCTCTGAGTTGCCAGCTCAGCCCTGGCTCACTTTATCCCATGGCTCCCTCTAGCTCATGCTCTTCTGTTTAACCACCAACTCCCTCATTCACTGGCCCTTTAAAAAAGACGTGAGCATTCTTCTTCATTCCACAATGTTTCCTTTTCTATTTATTTATTGACCTATTCTTACTCAATCTACTCATTTCTCAGCTCCAAATCCCAAAGCAATCGATACGTGCTAAGTCTTTAAATTGGCCTAGAGCTACAGTTGGCACTGGCAGACACAGAGTTTGGGAACCCAATTTCTAGTCCTTACTCTATGACTTTAGGCCAAAGTGTCTGATGTAAAGTGGTCACAGGACAACAAAATAATCACTTTTAAGACAGTTCAAGTATGACAGTGATGCAGATGTTAAAATAAGCCCTAACCACAAGGGTCCTTCATGACCATTACTGTTTTTCTCTTTAACACCAAGCAAAGAACAAACTCCCATTACCTCACTGAAAAGCCCATAAGGAGCCAAGCCTGATGTTATATCAACTGTGAATATTTGGTGGCTTAGTGTTGTGGTACGGAGACCTGTGGGATAGTGCATGTACTTCCTGTAACAATGCCTTCATCTCATTCCTGGTGCCGAGTCCATCACTGTGTGACTAACAGTCAACTGCCTTGTAGGGCAAAAGCTCGTGGCTGCTCTGTGTCTGAGCCATGTCTGTTCTGTCAGGAAAGCCGGCCAGAGTGCGCCGCATGGACTTCGCAGTGCAGCCTCTTGGGAGCACAAGCGGCTTTTCTGCTCTCTTAGTGATTGCCGTACAAAAAAGGGCCTGGAGTGGGAATCCTGGGGTAAATCTCTGCCATGGTTCAATGGGAGCACAGCAGAAGGAGCTGCAAGGCTTCTACAAGGCACTCACAGGACAATGGGGAAAGGAGAGAAGAAGTGGAAATAGGGGAAATAGAAGATCTAGACTGTATAGTCAAAAAGTATCCTGTGGGAAATATTTATTTACAGAAGCATGGGGAGAAGATTGCTCATAACCAGGAATGACTAGTCTGATTATCAGCAAACACTGAAAGCTGCCAACCACTGCAGTAAAACATGCAGCGCAACTTTGAGTGGAAAACTCTCCTAGACATGTCACAACCCATGGGTCTTGTCTCTCCTCTTCCCAAGACTTTCTACAAGCAAGTTTTTAAGGAATGGATTTTAAAATGCATTTAAGTACCCATCACCCAAGAACTTGGTGTTTCAATACACTTACAGGTCTGAGCTTTAGAGGCAGACAGTTAAAGCCTTTCTGTCACCTAAACACTTTCAACAGCACCAAGTTACTTGGCTGCCATTGAAATCAATGGGAGTTCTTGGCTTTTATCCTTAAAATGAGGAAAGTAATAGTTTAATGGGCACAGTTGCTAGGGTAGCCAGAGATACCAGTTCTCCCTTTTTGTATAGAAGTGAGCCACTTGATTATGCGTTGGTCCTGTTAATGCTCTCTGCACTGCTAATAGCTGGCAGCTTTTCCTCTGCCCTCAGGGTCTGGTGACCTTATTGAAGGATCAGATGGTGCCAGGCACCTTCTCCTCCCCCTCCATCAGTTTAAGGAGGCCAGATGTGCAGCATAGCAGCAACCAGCCAGCAATGAGTTCCTGAGGTTATGTCAGAAACACTGATGACCCCGTTTATACTTGTTTATGGTTTATATTGGGAGCTACTATCATTATAACAACATATAGGGACTTGAGATTGCATTAACTTTTTTTTGTTTCTGGTGTCACTCACCAGATACACAAATTTAAAGTAACTGACGGTTATTGAAAAGTCTCTGGGAGACATTTGGTGAATTGATTAAAGAGAGATTGTGCCTTTTGGGTATGCAATTTCCTTGCATTCTCAGTGGTAAAATGTCATGGAGAAATTTCTGGTTACAGCTGTGCAGTGGCCCCATAGGCAGGCATCTTCTCATACTCTGAACAGTGGTGCTACAACTTGGTGAATTAAGATTTCATATAAGGTGTTTTCAACAGATGTTTATGAACACCACTGTTTTACAGACTTATGGGAGAAGATGAAAATTATTAGTATGAAGTTTGGTTGGAACTTGACAATTTTTATAGATAAACTTTGGTCTTCAAGGAGCTTGCCTGCTTTCAGCATGAAAGAAGAAATGGGCATTCGAGCTGCTAGCACTCATTGATCACCCAAATCACGGGTCTTTCTCAGGGAATATTTTCAGCCTGCAAACAGAATATCTGCTGTAAATGCCACAATGATATTAGCTCAGTACTGCACCAATTCATTCAGTAAGGGACTACAGAAATTAAATGGCTATTACATTATGAATTACTTATATATCCTAATGTGGATTATTTTTATTATTGTGATGGGTGAGAGTGATTACACAACCCCTCACTGTGTGTTTAGGTGTAATATACTATTGTACCCTTTTTGTTTCAAAAATCCTGATATTTTTAATGGAAATCTCTAGTAACATCTCCAATGTTAAAGGAGAAATAGTTTTAAACTGAAAGAAGGTAGATTTAGATTAGACCCTGGCCCCACAAGCTGCAATTTTGAGCCCTATTTCTAGCATGTAAACAGACAGTGACCAAGAAGTTTTTCCTTTTGGTGATTTGGTAAATCTTACACATATTTTCCCTGAAAGTTATGATTTCTTCATATTGAAGTTTCAACAGTCAATTGTTTCTTTCATACCAGTTCTCAGAAGTACTTTCTTTTGGCATGAATGCTTTGTTTGTGTTTTCTTAGTTACCAAAAAGCACTAAACAGATGTTGTTACACACCAGATCAGTTATTATGGGGTGAGAACCATCATGGGGGGTGTGGGTGTATAGGTGTGGGTGTGTGTGTGNGTGGCACATGTTACAGCCCTGCCACCTGGACATGTGAGAGCTGGTCTTCCATAAAGTTTCAAAGGTAGTTATCTCTCTGTCCTTCTCCTTCTCTCTGTTCTTGCTTCCTCTGTTTCCTTTACTCCTTTTCTTGATGCTTCAGGTGGCTCAGAGCTGGAGGGATTGAATTTGACTTAAATGTGGTGAATTGGTTGAATATTGTCTTGGGTGTTGTTGATTAATGTGTTCTGAGCTGGTATTGTGGTAATACATTTTGTTTAGCTAGTGTGTTGCCCTTTTGAACCATTGTCAAGTTCCCTTATTTTCTCCCCTAAATTAATAAAGAAACTCCTTAGAAACAAGCCTGTGGTGTATTTCCTGGACATTCTCATAAGATATTAAAGAACCCTATATAGGTATAAATACTAAAGTAATATTCTTACCAGAGCCTGTGAGCAAACAGCCCAGGGTTTGAGTGTTACAGATGTTTACATGGAATTGTCAATCATAACACCAAAATCAGGTTGCTCCTCAAAGCAATGGTCAGCCTAGAGCCCTTGTATAAAGCTAGAATTGCTTTCTTCACCACAGAAATCACATTACACATATGTATGCTGAGTTTCATCTGGCCTTTTATTGCCTGGTTCCCTGGGGTTGTACTCTTTCTATAGCTCACCAGTCTGTGCTCATCCTTAATATTTTGAATAACTGTGTCATCAACAACCTTTGTCACTTTGCTGTTGATGCCTTTTTCCAAATCTTGTATGAACAAGTTGAACAGCACAGACTCCAGTACAGATCTCTCCACTAATTAAATCCTTCTGTCACAAGAGACAGCCATTTATTAATCCCTTTGATCTCCTGTGTTTTAGCAAATTATCCATTCCATGACCTTTCAATTTATGCAAATGACCACAAAGCAGAGAGAAGGGCTGGTGGGGTTAAGTGAAAAATATATGTAACTGTTGAGGAGTATCAGGCTGTATGTGCTCACAATACAGAAAGACAACTGTATTCTGGGCTGCCTCAGTAGAAGAGGGGCCAGCAGGCTGGGGGAGGTGATTCTTCTCCTCTACTCCATTCCGGTGAGAATCCTACCTGTAGTATTGTGTCCAGCTCTGGACTCCCCAGCACAGAAAGGACACAGACCTGTTGGAATGAGTCTAGAGGAGAGCCGCAAAAATTATCAAAGCAATGAAACACTTCTCCTATGAGGAAAGGCCAAAAGAGTTGGGGTTGTTCATCCTGAAGAATGGAGGGCTCCAGGGAGACCTTACTGCAGCCTTTCAATACTTAAAGGGTGCTTACAGGAAAGATGGGGAAAGAATTTTAATAGGGTCTGTAGCAATAGAACAAGAGGCAATGGTTTCCACCTATAAGGGGGTTGATTCAGACTAGATATAAGGAAGAATTCTTTACCGTGAAGGTGGTAATGTACTGGCACGGGATGCCCAGAAAGGTTGTGGATGCCACATTCCTGGAAACATTCAAGGTCAGATTGAACAGTGCTCTGAGCAACCTGATCTAATTGAAGACGTTCCTGCTTTTTGCAAGGGGGTTGCGCTAGATGAGCTTTAAAGATCTCTTCCGAACCAATCTATTATTTTATGATAAGAAAGATTCTTCCACTTGACTATTTGAACACATAAACCAAAAATACCTTCCTTTGTCTAAACTGTTTGTATCAATTCCGGTTCAATTGGGAACAAAATGTTACAGTTTTGGGGACACCGAGAGAAAGTAAGTACAACACGTTCTTTTCCATGAAGACTGCCTTCATCAACACTTACTTGAAAAGAAAAAGGAAAATAAGCAAGGAGACCAGAAAAGCCTCTATGTATTAAAGAAACAAGTACTTCTCAAGAGGTTCTTCTAATGTTAAAATCTCTTCTCCTAAGAGACAGGTGGAGACATTCATTTTCAGAACTGATACTTATACACAGTGAGCAACTAATACACAATAAAGTGTGAAAAGGTACACTTACCAGAAGCTGACATCAAGGACAGTGTTTTTAAATCATACTCCATAAAGCCTGAAATTCAAGCATCACTTTAAAAAGACAGTAGAAAAACTAGTGACCAAAAGTAGAACATTGCACTACTGAAACTGATTAACTTTTTTCCCCCCTCTAGGACTGTAGAAAAGCTCATCTTGACTTTTAGTCTCTGCTATAGAAACAAACTTGAATGACTTTGACACAGTCCAAATGTAACAACTGGAAGCTCAATTCAAACTGTTTCAGAATAGTGTGACAAAATAAGTTTAAAAATAAAAAAATCTAAGTAGTGCCCAAGAATGATAGGTAGAAGGAGAGGTGTTTGCAACACTTGTGGGATGGTGAGTTACACACTTCTGCAGGGCTAAAAGCATCCCCTCTCACTGACAGGTTGCAACTATACAGTCAATTCTACAGCAATTATGTGTCCAGATTTCCATGAGTATTGTTAGACACCCGATCAGTCATTGTTGGGTCAAAACCACCTCGAGAGCGGGGTGGGGTGGGGGGGATTGTGGAGGGGGAAGGGATGAGTCAAACCTCGGAGGTGGGGTGGCGTCGTATCCCTCATGGCAGGGCCCTGGAGCAGCTGCCACTCCAAAGCAGCCCAGGAAATGTTCAACACCCCACAGCTCCTGGAGCCCCTGACCCAGGCTCGAATTGGCAGGAACAGTGAGAACACAGGGCCTCACCCTGGATTGGAACCCCAGAGTAGCTGGTGGGTCAGAGGCCCCACCTGGGGAGTGGTCCTAAGAACCAGGGCAGATAAAACCAAAAGCATATGTTTGCCATCTGGGCATGTGAGAGGTGGTCTTCCACAAGATTCCAATGGTAGCTAAGTAATCTGTCTCTTCCTCTTTCTCCTTCTTCTCCCTTCTTGCTCCCTCTTCTCTTTCTTTACTCCTTTCTTAATGTTTTGGATAGCTTAAAGCTTGGAGGGATTGGATTTGACAGGGTGGTGAGGATTAGTATGTGCTGGTTTGGTACAGTGGTGAAATGTTTTGTCTACCTTGTGTGGTGCCGCTCTGAACTTTTGCCAAGCTCCCTTATTAACAGTAAGATTCACTCTTGGGAAAAAGCGTGTGGCTTATTCTCCTGATGCTACCTTGAGGTACTAAAGAATCCTATATATATTTTAAAGTAAAACTCCTGACTGAGCCGGTGAGCTTGTGCCTCTGAAGCTGGAGTGTTCCAAGTATCTAAGTACACTCACACTTCCTTTCTTTTCTGAATGAGTTCTAGTGAATAGTTCTAGCTGAGGTTTTTCTCAGATGCTCAAGTTAATCTGTCAAGGCTCTAGGAGTTGTAGCTATTTGGGACCTCCACTTTTTCTTCATTTCTCAGTGGGATAAGCAGCTGTGACATCTGTTACAGAGAACTGTAACTCACACTGCAAGTCAAAGACTAAGGATGTGCAATCAAGCCTATGAAAATAAATCCATACTCTCATGACTTGTTATAAATCTGTAGTCTATTGGCTCTCCACTGAAGCCTAGTGTACTCACTGCCTGACTAAGTATCAGTCCACTCTCTGTTAGTCTGTTAGCAGCTGATACACACCACACACTTCAAGTAAGCATTTCTGACTCATTGTTATCTCCTGTGGTCAATGTGGAGATGAGAATAAAGTATTTATTGCTCAAAATCTCCCTAGCCCAAACACAAAGAAATTCAAGTCCCAGAAACTTCCTTAAAAAAAATGTATATCGAGACTTGCAATCACCAATATATACAAAAAAGCAACTACTTTCCAACTTTGATGTCTACATTAATTTCTTCGTGTGCAGTCTAAATTGTAATGTGTCAGAAGTTTTGTAGAATGTGTTTACAATAAATTATTTATATATTTAATGTGAATGTATTACTGTCAAAGGGTTGTGAGCTTCCAGGCACTAGTACCACAAAGCAGATTTTGTGTCTGCCTTCAGGAGGAGCCAACAATCTCAAAAAAACTCACCTACCACCAGGATAAGCAAGATAAAAGGAGTTTCACTAAGTTCCCACAGTGTCTCTGCATGAAATCATCAGGAACATTTATATCTAAATCCAAAAACATGACTTTTAAAGTATCAAGAATGAGGACAGCAAAGAAAACAGATTGAGAAGGTGACAGGGCTTCCTAGGAAGGCCCCATCTGGGTGGACAGGGTACCAGGTAGTGTTTACATTTCAAAGCAAGGGTAGTCCTAAGGGTATGCAGATGTTGCTCTGAACACTAAAGGCCTACCTACATGTGAAAATAGGCCAAGATCTTAGTATCCTAGGTAAGAGATGATGAGAAAAGAGTATTTAGTATCATTTAATGATGTTGTTTTCTTCATCTGTGACGTTTGTTTCAAATCTAAAGGCTGATCTTAGGTCTAACTAACACATCTCATCTTTGCTGTACTATTGAGCTTGTCTAGTACTCAAACCCAGACGAAGAAATGTGCCTCCTCAGAGGCAAAGAACCCAAAGAAATATGAATGCACAGCCTCACTAGCCCATACTCAGAGACCTTCTGAGGGTGGAGGTGGGGCTGAGAGTGCTTTCTGCCAGAATGCACTGCCAAGTGCTGACTGGTGGGAAGGCAGATACTGGGAATTGTTATACAAGGGAGAGATGCTGAAGCATACGCCATGACTCAAGGATATCTCTAATTGCAGACCAGCACAAAACCTGAAAGTCACCCCCAGTCAACAAAATTCGAAATCCCTCATGTATCGTTTATTGCAGAGCTTGCAAAGCAGTCAGGAAAAGTCCCTTAGAGGTGCTTCTGGAAAGCAATATTGAGAAAAATTAAAGAAACTGATGCTCAGCCAAGAAAAATAATTTCTTTACATCATAGAAACATAAACCAAAGCATGCTGTGAAAGAAATTCTGTCTAGAAGGCAAGTAAATATTAAGTTATGTAGTAGAACAGTGTTATTATAGACTAAATAGTAAAGCTGATGTTTGAAAGGTTTGAATTGAAGGAGTGACAACCCCCTCCCGTTTGTTTGCTTTTAAAATCAGAGATAGATTTGATAGAATTTGATGGTATCAAAGAACTGCTTAGCAGTAGGAAATCTTTTCTCAGATGTGCAAAGAGGCACATCTAACAACAAAATTTGAATATTCTAGGCACGCACATGCTAATGAACAGATATGCAGACTCAGAAATGCCAGATAACGGTTTGCAATTTAATCTTGCTGACTTGGAATGGCTCAAAGAATGGAAAAGTTTTCTTTCATAACCATTACTTTGTATCTGCACAGAATAAACAGGTGCAATATTGACACGATAAACTAGAAAGCAGGTGTTTTAATTAAAACAGCCATAGGAAGGATCATTTGCAATGTCTCGACAACCACAATTAACTGATCTCTCTGTCTCGGTGTTAATGGAGCTCATTTAAAAGGAATCAGAACACTAAGAAAATGCTGTGATACAATTGTTTTCTATCTCCTAGCTCATAGGGTTACTGCAGAATATTCGCTCTGCCTCCAACATAGCTTAAGTCAACATTAGAAAGTCCCCTGCACTGTAGCTACAGAGTTAATTGCCCTGATTCACATTCACTATTATTTATCATGCAAAAATCTGAACATTAAGAAGACCTCCCTGTGGCAGTTAGGTAGTGTATAGCTTTATGGAAGCTCCACACACACAGAGAAAAGTCACCCTCAAGGTGTGGGTCCCTGGAGGCATTCTACCCCCATGCCCAGGATGCAGTCCAAAAACCAGTGTGATCTTCACAGTCTGTGGGTCTGGAAGGTCCTGGGTTGGGCTGTTAGGGATTTCTCCTAGGCTGATGCAGAAATGGGAGAGAATGGTCTAGTTCTAAGGACCTCACAGAAGGACTGCAGCTCCTCCTTACACTCCAGGCATGGCTAGTGGTGGTGTGGGGATATAGGCTTCTGCCTGCCAGGAAATGGAAGAAAAGAAGCTGTTTCAGAAAGACCTACAACCAAAAATAAAAATTATTATTATTCCAAAGTGTTGTTACAAAAAGCGAGAGTTTCTCCAACTGTATTTTTGCTCAAGTATTCACTGTTTCTGTTGGTCCCAATCCAACTTGTAGTAAAATGGGATTCCATGCCACAAAACCACCATCACAAATACAATTCCAGTATGGACAAATTACCACAAAGTCTGAAATAGTAACACTTTCTGAACATTGCACTTCTTAAATAGCTAATTCTTACACTACCTTGTGAAAGAGAACTGATCATGAAAAGAGACCCTGTAAGATTTAAAATCTGTTCCTGATGAGAATTGAGACTGTGAGTTCAGACTGCTGAACAGGGGCACTCTGCCTAGAGATGCTGTGGTGGTTCAGCCATGTGCTCTCCTACCATGCCATCTCTGAGAGACTCTCATCTCTGATGCAAAGAAAGGTCAGCTCTTGCTGAAGCAGCAGATGAAATCCAGTTTACCATATGATGTGTTAATATAAACTGACATTCCATTTTTTATTTTAATGAATGTCTCAGGGTAGCAGTGGTTGCAATCCAGCAACTATTACATGAGCTGGGGATTCATCCAGAGTGCAAGGTGGCACAGGTAGCTGGAGACAGCACCACCATAGTTGTCCCAAATGCAACCACCCTCATTGCAAAGCAAAGTCTGCCAGCCAGGCTTTCATACCTGGCACTATCACGCATTGGGTGGGAATAAATACTAGGGAAAGTTATCATTGGCCATCTTAGCACTTCTGGTGAGTTAGGGGATGCCATTGCTTGTGAGGTTGTTCTTGTCACATAACCATCAGGGTTTCAGCTTTCCCTGCACTTGCAGCAGAAGGCCAGCTGGGAACATCATCATTGCCGTGCCATGTTCTGCAGTCCTTTCTGTGAATTAAAACTTCTAGCAATCATGTAGCATGCCTGAAGCCATTTAGGATCTGATTTTTCTGACATAGTTATCACCTTATCACCTGCACTTCCCATGGGTTTCAGCTGTCCCTGAGGCTGATTAAATATTCTTCCTACAAGAAAGTGATACTGCAACTAAGTTGTTTGGAGATGGAACCTTTTCCTTTAAACAACAAAACAAAACAAAACAAACAAACAAACAACCCTCCCCCCCCTATATTTTCTGTTGAAAAAGCAGTAACATTCATCTGTAAGTCTTTTTATCCAAATTATTTGATTTTTTCACAAAAAATCTAAGCTCTCTGTGGGGTAAGTTGTATAAACAAATCTGATTATCTGATGCCTGCCTTTTCTGGAGATGTAGTATATTCTTTAAACCCTTTTGTCTCATAAGTATTCCTGTTGCACTTTATATTATCTTCCTTTTGACTGCTTTTCACTATTGAGTTCTCAGAGACGTGATGCTCATCTTGTTCTCATTCCAGTGCTGAGATCCTTGTCAGAAACTTCCATACGAAGAACCTTTTATGTAGCTCAAACATTTCTTACCCTCTGAATCCCACTTTTCTGCTTTTTTCAAGGCCTCATTGTCCCTTTCAGCTGTACACACCTGCAAGGCTCTCCCTCCTGTGAGAACAGTGCCTCCTGGACTACTTCACCCTCCCAAATCAAGTGGTGTGATTTCCCTTGTGTTTTTCCTTCATGGATATTTGTTAACAATCACCAGCATGTGAAGTGACATACAAACCAGAAACAAGCATGCTCTCAGGGTAAGGCTGTAATCTTGTAGACATGTCTGTATTTATCTTTGGTAAAGAGTTTGTGTTTTGAATTGAATGGGACCATTCATGTGTATAAAATTGCTTACCCGTGCAAGAGTTTGCAGGATTCTGGCCTAAATAAAGGAAATAGAAATTCAGATTCTTTGCAGCAGAACCACAGCACAGCAATTTGCTTAACCCCACTCTTTCTCCTTCCATATTTCTTCCTTACCCATTGGACAGCATCTCATTACACCTACTCGGAATTTAGGGCTTTGTCCCTGTGCAGGTTTGCTTACAAGTTCTATGGGGCTTCTTGTATGAGTTATTCGGTGCATATGCAGGACACAGAAATACACTTTTGGCAGCTTGGAGGCACCTTCTTTTTTTATCCTCCAATATTTGAGAAGTTTCTGAACACTGTAAAAATACTGAGACAAGGTCAGGACGCAGACCGTACAAGCTCCACATAGTTTCAAACCATCAGCTCAGTATGCTCTAGAAGAAAACACAGTAAGGATATGCCTAAGCAATATCTTTTAATGCCTTTTTTTTTTTTCTCTCCTCTGAATGCTTCATCATATTCCCTGTCTCACTGAGATCTTCCACCCAAAAATGCTGCTCAGGAAGGTAAAATATGATCTTATTTATTCCCCATTAATACTAGAGAAATTTAATATGAAATTGCAGATCTGCAAGATACACCAGCAAGCACTTATATGATCAAGCTGTACCTCATGATGCCAACATACTTAGCCTTTAGATGTTTGCTCTACTTCATCTGGATATCTGACACTATTATAAAATAATTCTTTGTTTAAGAGTTATGTATTAAATGTCCAGTTGGGAAGCACAGGCAATGTGTACTGCCAGCACCATTCAGTGTAGGATCAACCATTTGCAGAAAAAAATTTCAGTTAAGGACAGGCTGAGAGAATTGGGGCTGTTCAGGTTGGAGAAGAGAAAATTCCAGGGAGACTTTATTTTGGCCTTTCAGTACTTAAAGGGGCTTATAAGAAAGATGGGAGAAATTTTTGAATAGGGCCTGTAGTGATAGGACAAGGGGTAATGTTAAACCGAAAGAGAATAGGTTCACACTAGATACATTGAACAGATTTTTTACTTTGAGGGTGGTGAGACACTGGCACAGGTTACCCAGAGAGCTGGTAGATGTCCCATTCCTGAAAACATTTAAACCCTTTGATACAGCTGAAGATGTTCCAGCTCATTGCATAGGGTTGGACTAGATGGTTTTTAGAGGTTCCTTCCAACCAAACCCATTTTATACTTCTATTCTATGAAAATGAGAGAGAGAGAAACAGAGGGTATTGTGTTCATGTACAACTGTGTGTGTGTGTGTATGTTTGTCCATTACTGTACCTCTGACTAGACTTCAGAACTTGAAATAAATAACATGATTCAAAAGGTAAATCATTAAATAAAGTATTTTCATGTGCACCATTTTTCAAATGTAGGGAAAACATACACCAAGCATCCTCTCACTGAGAGAAGAAGAGCTCAAAGCAAGGGTTATTTAAAGCACCCTTGACACAGCTGTCCTTGTCACAGTGTTTCTTTTATTCAGAACTTCCCTGCATGTAAAGCAAAACATCTGCTTATGGATGTTTCATCAGTGATGACACCTATAACTATTGGAAATTACTCTTTTTCCAGTCCATAACTGTTTAGCACTTATTTTAAAGGTGACAACCTTAGAAAAGACAAAAATGACTGATCTTTTGAGCAGGCTCCAAATGTCACATTGTGAAAGATACTGTTTTATCATCGACATATGGCATCTGTCTGGGCTCCCTAAGGAAGTCTCTAGTTGGAAAATAAAAGTTCTCTAAGCAGAATCTTTGTGTCTCCAGCTTTTAGGCAGCCTTGACTGAAACACCATTTTGAACATTATTTACCTTCAACTTAATTTGATCCTCAGGAATTTACACATAGTTTAAAGTTTCAGAATAAATTCCTCAACCAACTCCTCATTAAATTTACTTGAAGGCTTCTTTTATGATTAAAACAAGCTGGTTCCCAGAAGACTGTATCTGCATAAATGTACACATTAGTCTTTAAGATTGCCCACATCCTGGTGCTGTGGTTGCCTGTGCTTTTTAATGAAGAGTGAACTCCACAATATATTTGCTGTGCCAAGAATCAAGATATTTTCAGTATGCTGCCAGATAAGGAATTTATTTAAGCTTTTATTAGTGCCTTCTTAATTTGTATTCTATGTTTTGTCAAAAAAAAAACTTTTTTCCTCAAGAAATTAGGTTTTAGATGTTAATGAAACAGGGGCAGAAGAGCAGCTGAACTGTGCAGTGATGGATGCTATGGCAACTACAGCAGGTATGAAAAATGCTTTCAAGCAGAGTATTTAAGTTAGAAAAATTATAACAATAGAAAGCTAATTAGCAATTTAAGCAGACACCTTTGACTCCAACAGTGAAGGGCCCTGGAATGCTAGCAGCTGATATTGCTACAGTTTATGGGAAAGTGCTTTCAATTTGTTGTTTCAACACAATACAAGGAATACAAATTTAAATTCATGCAAGCATTTTGCCAGTTTCTTCCAGGGTAAATTCAGATTTCAGTAGCAAAAATGTCTGCCAGGAAAAGAGGCTGTGGCAATGGAAAGAAGCAACCAGCCAGTTACAGCCACACTATCCTTGGGAGGTTATTCACCTAAGGAATAATGGTGGCATTGCTTTCAGGGAAGAGGCACAGGAAGGAAAGTTGAGAAAATGGTGACTTTCATGTGTTCATCGAGTATATGTAGTGTCAAAATTTCCTAACTTAAAAATATATCTCTAGCTTCAGAAAATCAAATTTAGTGTAGCAGCTCAGCTCATTGCCCTTCTGTGTCTTCTCCAGCACAAGTGACCAGGTTAAACTGGGGAAGTGGGCCTCACTCCTCTTTATATGACATGACCTCTTGTGGGGTTTTTTCAGAAGCATTTGGTTGCTTCTGGAGACACATATTACTTCTCTATACCCTCTTTGACACATATGCCTTTGCATCTTTGGTTTTCTTTGGTGCTTGATTTTCGACATGTGTTAGGCAACTATCCTGAGCTGATGCCCAGTTTAGCCTCTTTTCAAATAATACAAATCTTTCATCTCCTCTAAAGAGCAAGGGTATATGAGTCAATACTAATATCATCATTGTTTCTTTGCATTCCTGCAAAAGCAAGAGAAATACTAATTTCTGTTGTGAAGATCAAAACACAAGGAAAAAGTAAATTCTAATTTTTTATGGCAGGAAACCAGAAGATTATTTCCTAGGCCACAAATGTCACGTCTACAGGCACACTGTGCTTTTGATCTGCTCATATCCATCCATGCCTCATACACTGAGTGTGGCATGGACACAACAGCTGATATTTGCATTGACAGTGTTACCAGTGCACACACACACACACAAATTTCTAGATTCCTTAGAATAGTGTTCTTGATAGGCAGTCTTTAATGGCTTGATTGAACTACTACTGATGCCCCCTCAGCAAGGTTTCTTTTGCCTGATGACATACTCCACTCTCATTGCAGTCCAAGGTATAGCTTGCAAGGCTGCTTGGCAATTTGCAGGATCAGGGTGTTTTGGCATTTGAGTAGCTGAATGTTGGTTACAGATTATGAAAGTGCCCATAAACCAAAGGTCTAATCAGGGAAACATCTGAGAAACTTACTTCTTTGCTTCCTGTTTATGTCACATGATGAGAGACTGGAGTGCTACTTTTAACAGAAAACCTTAGAAAATATGAGAAATGTTGCCACTAATCCTAGCTCCTTTCCTGAGTATGCCAGGATGAAGGATGCAATGCCATGGGAATGCAGGGAGCCAGCCAGGGTTCAATGTTGTCCTTGAGATGATAAGTTCTCCTGGAACCTGTCACGAGGGGAAGCCTGGGACAGAGTCACCTGGGTGGCTCTGAGCATTGCCAGGTTCGGCACAGCTCACTGAGCCCAGGCTGCTCAGCCTGAGCTGGCTCCAGTGTCTGTAACACTCGCCAGCACCGGCAAGAGCAAGCACGTGAGATACACGCTGCCACCCTAAATGCTTCTATGGCTTTGCGTGGCAAGGACCCCCAGCATGTGTAGTCTGTATTTATAGATGTAAATAACTATAGAGATGTCTCACTTAAAAGAGTGAGCTGGTTGCTATCCTCTAGCTTAAGTAGTCTGCATCTACACTGAAATAGAAAGAATCAATCAGCAAATCCTAGAACGTTTCCGTATCTTTGCTATAAGGCTCTAAGACCACACTTACTACTCATAGATTACAGTGAGCTGGTTCTCAGTGGTGCTGCAATTTTATCGTAATCACATCCCATAACATGCTGCAGCACAACCCAGAGCAGATCAGCCTTACACAGAGGTTTGCTATGCTAGCTGAAATATTTGCTTGTTCACATCAAAGTCACAACGAACTGTTCTATAGTCAGCATCTCAATAACAACAAATCACTGGAGTGTTTTTGCAGAGTCCATGTAACTGCAACAAATTTGGCCTAATATAAAAGACCATGGAACAGAGACAGGTTTTTACATACATCTATAAATTAGATGTTGACCTTTTGCTTTCACAACTTCAGAGATTATTTTCTTTAAAGTAGCTTCAGTGGCTAGTTTCTTTCTAAATAAAGTTAATGTTGTTTTAGTTCTGTTCACTGGGGCTGCACACTGTGGAGGTGGTAACAGCTAGTTCAGGTGACAGTGAACAAAGATTAAAATGCTCTCTCTGATAAGAAAATGTAGGTGATAGATAAAAACACACTCTTGATCATGTCCTGCACAGAAAGTACATAAGAGCTCAGTAAACAGATCCTGCTTTATTATAAGAGCAACTTAATTTTTAGGAGCAAATGGCTTTAAACCAGCCTTTCAATTTGTGTTTGCAATCGCTCAGCAGCATGGAACGAAGGCCAGCTGGAGCCCCTTTGCTTTTCCCTTGCCTCATTGCTGTTTTACCTCTGCAGCCACACAGAGCAAGTCTGGCCCATGGTGCTATAAAAATGCTGGTTGATAGTTTTGGTTCAGTTAGGTACTGTCCTGAAGATCTGGCTACTTTTGCAGTTCAGGCTGGAGCAGAAGACCATGAATATATTGCACTGGAGAGCATCCAGGAGTTGATGGACCACTACACAGATACATCCTTATAGCCAGAGTAGACAAGAACCTAAACACAGCCAGAAGCACACATAGGAGATCAGACCCAGCATGACAGACATCACCAATGTTGCTTAGGGAGAACACTGAGCAAATTCATCTTGCAGAACTTATGGGGCCTCTCCAGCAGCAGAAAACTGCATTCCACTTCTCTGTCCTTCTTCACACATGCTGAGGTTTGTGGTCACAAGTTGAAGCTACCCTAGAGTAGCTGTGAACTCATTACCATGCTCCAGCACTTAAGGGGACTTAAAAGGTGACTTCCTTCCAAGAGCAGTGAGACCAGAAAAAACCACACTGTTGCACCTTTTAGCCAGGTGACCACTTCCTTCACCCTGAAAACAGGTATTGACATGTAGGACAGCATAGTCTCTCACAAGTCATGGTGACACTTAAATCCCCCAATCCCTGTGGTTCCCATCTCTAGCCACCATTATTGAATCCATCTGTCACAACATAACATTGTACTGGAAACAGCGGCAAACAGCCAAGGAACATTTTCAGAGGTGTAACATGAGATTTTCAGGAGTTCCGGTAAAAATCCCCTAATCCTCATCCAACTGACGTATGAAACCAATGAAAAATATTGAAGGCTCAAAATAAACCTGAAATGGAAAGCTGCAATTTGTTTGGGTTTGTTTTTATCAGATCACTATACTAATGTCCTCTTCATTTTTCCTTTTTTTCCTAAACGGAGCCACAGAGACTTTATGAGTGTGTGTCTGAGACATCTCTTGGGCAAGGCACAATATTTGGAAATGGAACCTGACTTTTGCTTTGGGATGCTTTTGTGAGCATCAGCCTAGACCATGAAACTCTGGAGAACATTCTGCTTGTTGCATTTCTGTACTCTCAGGCCTCTCCGTGGGTCCATGGAGTATGACGCCATAGGCAGTGACCTAGCTTGGAGCCAGAGGCACAATAGTTGTATCAACAAATTGACAAAAGTGAAGTGTCACACTGACATATCTCTCCTGCTTTCAGCACTCAGAGAAGGTACTTTTTCATGGCTTTGTTCTATGCTATGTAGATAGAACCATTTGTTTGGCGTCTTAGGAATTTATGATCCCTCTTTTCCAGGAACTGTTTCTTATTTTATATTTCTGCTCTGCTTAGGCTGATTTTTTTTTTCCTTCTTTCAAAATTATTTGAATCTAAAATTCCTCTTATATAGATGGGAGAGGTTTAGCTGTGCAGCAACACAGTCCTCCATTCCTTGCTTAGGTCAAGTGTCTAGTAGCAACTGTGGGAGTGCTGCACATGCACTGCCTGTTGGATTGGCCCCATAGCTCATGCCTTACAAGAGGGTCTGTTCTGCAGGGCTCACTGGCTGCTACCTCTGCTCTGCAGCCAACAGAAGAAGTGGAAAACACAAGGCCAAGCTCCATTCCTGGTGGAATCCCAGTAGATTTACATAAAACAAAGTTGGCTTATAGGATGTTATAAAATCCATGAAATGAACGGCTGCTGTTTCTGCAGAAATACTTCATCAATGATGATACATAAGAAACGTAAGCACTGCAATTCTTTTAAAGTGTACAGCATGGGGCCTCTTAACTTCCTTTCAAAAAATTTCCATTGATCAGTCTACTTAATGCACAACAGGGAGTGGCTCAGTACTTGGTTTCCAAATCTTAATACCTTTAAATTACCTCTATCACTTGATTAAGACACTGAAGTATTTTCTTGAAGGGAGAGAAAATATTTTGATAGTACCAAAAAAGAAATAAAATTCTTTTATTAATAAATTTTAATATTGGTGAATCTCTCAGATTAAAATACTATTGATACCATAAATACCACAGTGGTCCTCCAGCATGTCAGTTCTTCATGCTCATGTGCCTCAGGAACTGCCTGTGTTTGTCTGGTTTTGTCATTAATTTGTCAAAAATGTTTTTATTTCTAGGCTTAATAAAATCTCTTAAGGAAAAACCCTTCTCAGAGGGGTAGTTAATTTGTTCTTTTATTTTAAACCAGTGTTTTCATTTATTTTTCTAAGCAAGTAAAAGTTTAACTAACACTTATAAAATAATAAAACAGTCTCCATGTGTCTTCTTTCAGATCTCTAATTTATCTTTGAATGTGACTATGTAGGAACATTGCTAATTTTATTTGTAGCTCTATATTACCTCAATTGCAATGTCCCTTAATATACATCTCTAACTACCATGTTTGGGAAATAGCACTCAATTTCAGCACTAAAGTGTATTATGAGAAGTCCATCATATGAAGTCCAGAACTAATTAAGTTCTAGCTACAAACTGGTCTATGACGAATGCCTTTCTCATTTTTCTAGTCAATATAAGAAAGGAATATTATTCCAATTTTGTTATCAATCAGAATTCCATTACCAGATATGTTAAGACAAACTATTTGTTAACTAAAAAAGAAAGACCTTGAAAGCTGAAACTAGCTAGTATTTTCTCTATTTTTCACCCGAATCTTGGTATTCAAAATTAAATATTCCCTAGAAAGAACTGCCACATGCTCCTTTATTGATATCCACTCTTATTAGAGAAACTCTTGCAGGTGCCTTTGCCATTTACATGGCAGTTGATTCAAATCTTGATTGTCAGATGTTGGAAGGAAAATAACCTCTCTGCCAAAGGAAAAAAACATTTTGCGCTTATCCTTTCTTATATATTCTTTAAAGAGCTCATCTATCTGTCAGGACAAAATGCCTACCTTTGGACTAACAAGTTCTTTGAATTCATGCTTATAGGTGATGCACAATCCTAATGTCAATAATCTGGTGCCAATAGAGGGTAATCATTGACTGCTTCACTTTCCTTTGCAGGGCTGACTGTTTTCCTGGTATTACTGAACAGAATCTCTCCAAAGTTCTTCAAGATTTATGTTTGTGTGCTGTTCCTGCTTTGACATATTAAATCTCTGACATCACTGGGGTTTCCAGCCAAAACAATGGTCTTGTTGAAAACAGAGGCCTGGAACTTGCATTTGGGTTGTGCGTGGCTTACTGGGCAAATTCAACGGTTGCAGAAATAGTCTATGTATACAACAAGAAAATGTTGTAAATAAGAAATTGGAATCAAATCAGTATTGTAGAAAGAATTTGAGAATGTTCATCAAGTTGTCTGTCAGCAGCCTCATTTTCCTTAATTTCTTTATTAAAACCAGCTTTTAGTAGTTCATTATATGAGATCATTTAGGTTAAAACACAACCCGCATTCATCCTGCAGCCAAAGAGTCTCCAGGGGTAGCAGAAGTAGTATAATTCAACTTTGGAGAGAGAGGGGGCTGAAGAACAGTGAGGTAGCATAGAGAAATCCACAGCTTCCTTTCAAATCCTATAGCTGTGTCACATGAGGCATTTTTTATAAGCACTTGCTCTGGCTGTGCAGTAAATCAGTACACAGCTGCCCTTCAAGTAGGAGGGGAAAGGTTTAATCTTAGAAATTTCCCTCACCAAAGCTCTTTACTCTCTTCTTCAGATTAGATGGATTTCATGCTTAGGTGGCGACTAGCACTTTATGTGTTCATTCTCTTACATCTGGGAATATGAATCCTTTCACACTGACATTTGAGTAGCTTTTCAGTGCTTTACATCTTTTAAGCGCTTGAAAAGTAATCTCATCCTCAATACCCAGTTTTGTGTGCTGGATTATCTATGGTGGTGGGAGAGGAAGAGTTTCTCTCCAGTCTTTACTCCCTGGCAGGAAGGTGAAGCAAAGATTTCTTGCAATTTCGATCTCAAACAATTCTGCCATTCCCACCACCGTGAAGCAACTACACTTTGAGTTTGAACCAAAGGAAACTTCTCTTCAGCATCCATCCCAAGCCTGGCCAGACTGGCTGGATTTCTAATGCTGCCACCCCTCCAAATGTGGCTCCAGCTGGTTTCTGAGGGGTGGCACTGGGTCTTGACTGCAGACTGGCAAGCATCAAATGCTCAAGCAAACGAGTACTGAGTTTTAATACAGTCATATACTGTTGGAAACTAACCACTCTAGGAAGTTTTGGGCAGTCAGAGAAATAACAAGAACATGTGGAGATGGGCCTAAAGACATTTTGGGTGTAGTTGGTGACAAATCAGATATTGTTAGACTCACTTTAGACCAAGTATGTCTTTGCTGGCTTCTGGTCTTCTGTCCCAGGTCCCATGGAGTCATACCCTCATGACATTGACGACTACCAGGAACTGAGGCCCGCTGAGGTCAGGAGGTGCTGGTAAAAGGGAAAGAGATGCTTATGAGCTGGGAATAAACCCCAAGAACTAGCAGTAAGAAATACCAGAAGACTAGGACGTTAACACAGTTGGTGGAACGCAGAGAGGAGCAAGAGGCAAACTTCAGCTAAGAAATTGAGGAACTCCTCTTTGCCCTTGAAATCATTTTTATCAGGAGAACATGATCCCCAGAAGCCAAGGAAGCAGCTTGGTTGTTTGGGGAGGTGCAAATCTGGTTTAATAGATGTTAACTCTTAGCTAATCTGGGAACCAATTTTTCCCAGGAGCAAAACCGATGTTCCCCTGCAGTCCCAGCTGGGCTGAGCACTGCCTTAGCACAGCTGACAACCTAGCCTTTAAACTTGTTTCCCTGGGTAAATGGATGACAGCCGTGTATCATCCCTCCCTTGTTGACTTTTACTTCTGGCACCATTTGTTTCCAGTTCATTTTAAGGTCAGTATGAATTGTCTTGAGCAAAAATGACTTAATAATGAAATTAATAAAATGAAAAGTTAAAGTAATACTACAAGCATATCTGCTGGCAATCTGACCAGCAAGGGAGGGCTTAGATCAGATTATTCTATAATTACTTTTTATAAATATACCTAGGCCATTTCTCAGTGTAAACTTCCAGATTGCACAAGCACTCAGTGGTCCCTTGTAGGCTATGACTTTATATCTTTCAAAGAACTGAGCAAGGTTTTCTGCATGAAACTCTCCAGTCTAAAGACTGTAATGTAACTGATTGCTTTAATATAATTTTCAACCAGAATGTTCCATGGTACATTGTGCCCTGAGATAGCATCTGAAAGTGGTTGTTTGGGAGAGGTGTAGGAGGATCAGGATTCATGACTCTATGGCAACTGAAAAAAAAAGCAGTCCCAAAGTCATAATAAAAATGATTCCCTGTGATAGGAAGTTCTGTTTGCTCTTTGAAACTGAGAGCAAGAGAACAAAAAATTGTGTTTGATATCTAACCAATATGAACTGGGGGGCCATCTCACACTCTGATCAGAGAAAGCAAGTGTGTGAATCAGCCCGCAAGAGAGGAGCATGGGAAAGGGAAGGGAAAGGCATCCCCATAAAAAATTATTCCTGAGGAGTACAGAGGCATGGCAAATCACATCACTTGTCCATGAAGTAACTAGCCAACCCACATCATCATAAGGAGGAAATGAAGGCAAAAGAAGACTGTGGACACATCTCTTGAAGTAAAAGAGCATGGCAGCACTTCAGTCAAAACTAGGAACTGGGCCTGGAAGGGATTAACAAATGGACACTCTAGGAAATTATCCTCCAGAGTTTTGCATATTGAGCAGAATCTTATGTCTATACTAAAACCTGCAAAAAGTGCTGTCATTTTGCCCAGATGACTACCTGAGGAGTAAAGTCAGGTTTTTCAGCTTGATAGTTACAGGCAAGAACAGAAGAGATCTGATGATCTGCTAATGTTATCATACAAATATTTTCTTCCACAGAAGAAGATTAAGTGCATTTTGTCAATAAACTTCTACCCTTCTTATAATAAGCAGTGAAAGACTATTTTAACTAAGACCAGCAGTAAATCAAAGATGTGTGTATGCAGAGTAAAACTGCTTCTTTCCTTTTTACAGTTACAAAAAGACCATCTGATTCCAATGATAATCAGCCACTCCACATGATTCTCATTAGCTCAGTCCATGGAACACCAGAACAAAAGCCAAAAGAACTTGGACATGTTCCTCATTCTGCCTTTTCATTATTTTTTTTCATCTAAACATCTGTTTTCCCATGTTGACGTATGAGCTCATAACTTGCAGAACAAAGACAAGCCATGCCTCCATGTAGCAGCATGTTTATGTAGGTAGCACTGGGTTTTTCTGTCACTTTCTGGATATCATTTCTACCCTTTAGCCTGTTGTCTAAATTCACCACCACTTCACAAGGAATGAGCAAGCAGCATTGTTGGGATAAGTTTTTCAAAACATAACCAGAAACTATGGCATAATTTAATGAGGGATATTGGTTAAATATAGCTTTATAAGGAAAACATGATGGTGATTACTTCACAAATAGCAATGCTATGACCACTATCACACATCATGTCTATTTAGCTGCACAACACCATAGCATTTTCAAAACAAATGTAGCACATGTGCCCTATTTTGAAGCTTTCGCATTTTAGGACCATGAGCCTGTAAAAGTTTGCACTTTTCACAGATCATGGGGGGTCTCTTGCAATATCCCCTGCTAAGTATGTGTGTGTAACAGCTCAAAGGACCAGGACCTCTTAAACACACTGTATTTAGAATCCTGGGATCCTGTGGAATGTCTCACATATGGAAAACTATGAAAAGTCTAAGTGCTTGCAGATCAAATAAGTAAATTTAGAAAAAAGATGAAAGATAAAAAAAGTTAGAGGTTACAAAATAGAGTACAAAGTGAAGTTGCTTTGGACTGTAATGTGAATTGTGCTAGTCCTGGTGGTGTTGGCTTCTCTTTATTTATAGTATGAATGCTGTGCACCAGAACACACTTGCACCCAACTACATATATGCCAAGTTTAAATAAAGTTGGATTCCATGTTGAGAATTGATACATTTAGGAAGATTTAACAGTTTGCAGTATTAAAGTTGTTCTTGCACTAATGCGGTTAATATTATCTTTAGGTTAGAGTTTACACAAAAACAAATATCATAGGTTTTTTACTTTGTTCTCAATTATATAATGAGTAGTTGGAGTATTGAGATCAAGCAAGTGAAAGGCAGAGAGGAAGAACTAGATGATAAACAACACAGGAACTGCAGCAGAAGGACCCTGGAAACAAATGGGAGGCTGAGTATCATTAGGTTGAGGTTTGGAAGGTGAAGCAGTTAACAGTGTGGATGTACAGATTTGTGGCCATTAATAGAGACATACAGAATTCCAACCGTATCTCTGTGTACTGTAGCTCTGAAGCACTGAGGGCAGTGATGTAAGCAGAGCTGCAGATGTCAGGAGTGTGGCACCTGGCTTCAAAGCTGTGGGCAGGCTGCTGTCAGAGGCTGTGAAAGGGCACAAGCCCCAGAATGTTGGGACTTCAGAAAGTTCCTGCAGGCTCTGGCAACACAGAAGTGGGTTGGGGAGTGGCAAGTGTGGTTTCAGCAGATTTGGGGTTTATCCAGGATTCTTCTTACGATTCTTCATGCAAAAATTGTTTATTCTCTCCCAAACTCCCTTCAGGGAGCCTGTATTTCCCATCAGGGATTTCTGGAGATGCCAATTTCCATAAAATTTATTGTTGGTAGGCTGAAGACTTAGCCATAATTGCTAGCATTTCAGCCACAAAAGACAGTCATAACTTCAAGAATTAGCTGCCATTGCCCCATCAGCTACAGCTACTCATATGTCTTTCCCACCCAGGAGGAGACTTCAAATGCCAGTTTTAGCTGATTCTGGTCCCACGACAAAGACAGACATTAAGAGCAAGGGATTCTTAAATCAGATCTACATACAGCAGATGCAAAAGGAATGCAATCTTTATCTTTTCTGCCAAGATGTGTTTCATCTGAGATAAAAGCTGTGGCATCTACATGGTACACACTGAGAGGAAGCGATGATGCTGTGCAGTTTCAGGGGAAGGCTGGGGAGGCTGGCAAGTTAGGTTCCCTTTCTACTGGACAAATGGGCTCACCTGCTGGGTGGCAGACCGTGCTGTCACTTCTTCACAGACTCAGCACATGGGGTCAGCTGATGCCAAATGGGACAAGAACAGCCTCCTCACATAACTCACAAATACTTGCAGCTGTGTTTTTCATACTTTCTCTTAGAGCGTCACCGCACTGACACCTCCACAACACCAAGACAAACGAGGCTGCGGAGCTAAAGCAACCCCCAGCTATTTCCATTCTCCAATGCTGTTTTTCTGCTAAGTTGGCTTCCTGGTCCCTTTGCCTCAGAGAGGGCAAGGGATGTCCCACGGCAGTGGTGCTGAGTCTCTGCCAGGCTATAAGAAGCCAGCAGTATGACTCACCAGGGATAAATGTTTTGGGTATAGACACTTAAGAAGTTTTGAGTCATGTATACACAGCTATAGAAAGTTATGAATCTGATTGTAGAAGGCCCTGTAGAAACAGTTAGATGCTGTCTCTGCCCTAAGACATTTAAAACATGATTTGGGAGAAAACCAAATGATAAGCGAAAGAGGAAAAACATTAAATAATAGGAGAAAATATTAAGGTAATAACTATAAGCAGCTGAAGTCTTAAAGATTCAAAGAAGATTAAAAATTAAGAAGAAACACTCTATAAAGGTGTGGACAATTTGGGAAAGGTTGCTTGGTGAAAAGTAGTGTTTCATGCAGTTCCATGATTCTGCGCGTTTGTATCATTCCCAGCTCTCCTTGAAAGAGACTGTAAAAGAGAAGTGTAGTTCCTTGCAAATCACTTCAGAAAAGATAAAGGGGCACCTTTAAGGGGCACAAAGCAAACAGGCAGCCACAGTAGAGCAGAAAGCTGAGGAAGAGCTGTGTTAAAAGAATCTCAGCTATGAAGTTCTTTCACAGAAAATTGACAAGCAGTGAAACTCAACAAGCTTTATGAATGTGTTTTCATGCTCTGCATTTATATTTAGGGCTGACTTAAGCTTTTATTTCAGTTATAGCAGTTGTAGTGTTGCCTTTAGTGTTACATTTACAATGTAAATTAATTTACATTATTTGTTTCCGACTCTTCCGTTTTATTTCTAAAAAAACAAAAACCACTATAATGAATGAGAAATATCAGTCTCTGTTCTTTAAATAGCCTTCTGTACTGTGCACCCTGAGTGCTTCACAGTTATACTCACAGCCCTATTAATTAAGAAAATGCTGTTATTCTCAGCACTGGGAGAAATCAAGTTACTGATAGACAGACATTTTAAGTTTTGAGGTACCTATATCCCATGGGAACTTCCAATGAAAGGGAATGTGGATGTCTGATGATCAAAGTGCCTTGCAGCATTACTGAGAAAATTAAGCCTATCTCTTTGCACCCTCAGATATTCGAACGAGTTGCATTCTTTCTGCAAGCACTCAACTGGATTCAAATTGCATTGTTCATAATTTGTGTTGAGTTGTGAGAGAGTTTAGGCTGTCCTTTCTACCTCCTTTCTTGATTTCATGTACACTCAACCTGGGAAATAGTATACATAAAGTCCCAGCAACGTGGGGATACAGGAACTTTGTGCTTTGGACATCCTATGGCTAAATAAACTGTCCCAGACATGATTAAATTCCATCTTAACTTTACATATCAGATACTGTAAACAACTTTATGTAAAGTTATGCTGATTATAATCCCAGAGTGAAACTGCCAGTAGTGCTAAATCACATCTAAACCTCAGTAGATCCTCTTACTGTTATTTTCCTGCTATTTTCCTTCATGCTTTGGTCCGCATAGATGTTTAGATTTGAAATAACAAATGTGCCAGATACACCATTATTTATATCATATCTGGCTTATATATTTTGATTCAAGAAGAAAGAAAAACTGTGCCTCCTAAGGTCAAGATTCTCAAGAGACGTTTGTTGTTTCACTTGTTGCATAAAAACATTTATGTTTCAGCCTCGCAGCACCTACAACAATGAACAGGCTATGAGGAAAGATAAGCAGAAATTTTTAGTCAATCAGCCTTTATCTTTTTCCCCATTTTTGTCTTTCTCTCCTTCCAGATACATGAAAGAGAAAGAGCACACAATGATTAGTTCTTAGCAAATCAAACTAAAGCCCAGGCAAGTCTCCTGATGCTTATCAGGACACTGACACAATCTCAGTGTGCTTAGAGGAATGAACTACAATATTTTGCAAATAAGTATACAAATCAGACAACTATTTATGACCAAGAGACATTTGCTTCCTACTCATGATAGAAATGTTATCATACAAGAAATTATACCATGCAAGAAGACTTATAGTGCATTTACTGACACTTAGGTCCCCCATCTGACTGCACAGATGATTTAGGAATATTGCATTCTAAACTCTAAATACTAAATTCTTGTTATTCATGTTTGAAGTCTAACAGTCCAATGTTACATACTGATGTAGGTGCTACTAAACACTTCATGCTGTATTTCACACTGGCATGAAAGCTCAACTTCTCAAAAAGTGATATGTTTTCTCACGGACATAATTATTCCTGTTAGTTACTAAAAAGAAGACTAGACTTGCTAGTGGACACTTTCAGTACCTAACCTTTGGCATAAACCTTGTAGGAAATTCCCTTAATTCAGAAAAAAATTCTGACTCTTACTCATGTTAAACTTCCTTCAACATAAATGGGTGGCGTGTCACTCATATTTATACTGGATAACCAATGGAAAAATGGCCTTACAATCTCTTTGTGATCCATCTGATCTAGGGAATGGCTTCAGTATTAAGTATGGGTAAAACTCCTACTCACATATTAACATCAGTATTAACAATATCAATATAAAATCATCTGGCCTTATCTACTTTTGCCAAGAGACTTGCTATCATAATAAAGAGATTAGATACCTTTTTACTTTTACTTGGAGCATTTAAACTTAGATTCACAGAACCATATTAAGCAGCTAGGTAATATTTCACATTAAGATTGGAGATGATCCCTGCCCTGACACAAGCTGATTATTCTCTAGAGTGCCTCAATAGAGAAAAGATCAGAAACAGGACTGAAGAAAATTTAAAATAAAACACTGCAAAGAAATTGCTTCCTAGAGTGCCATATTAAANGTTTCAAAAAAACAAAAAAAAAAAAAAAAAAAAAAAAAAAAACAAACCAGTCAGCTAGAATAAAAGAAGCCCAAATCCCAAGCAAAGAAAAAAAAAAGTTTAAAAACTCATTAGTTTCCTTTGCAGAACATTTTTAATGTACCAAGGAAGAACAGTTTTGATCTTCTCAGCTGAACAGCTAATGAGTAAAATCTTAGATGCTATAACATTTCCCATGTGGGAGTTTGGGAGCTTTGATTCAGAAAGTGCCAAAGAAAAATAAGAATGGAAAGGAAATTTTATGTAATTCATAAAGAAGATGGTTTTTCATACCATAACTCAGATCTGGAAAATAACTCAGACTCTGCAAAGAGGTCACTGAATTGTGACTTTTTGCAAGTATCAAGCTATTCCTACTATTTCCTTTGTCCTGTCTTTTCCTAGTTGGAATATTTTTCTTAAGCAGTAGACAAATAATAATAGAATGGAGCACAGAGGAGTGAAATTAGAGCTCTCCATCAGCTAGTCTATTTTGTGCTTCCTACACTATGAGGTGAACTTTACTGTAATTTCCCTGGTTCTGTGAATTTATATAAAGGACAGAGGAAACTAATGAGTACAGTAGGATGAATGGCAATAAAAATAGAGCAGATGTCAAGACTTACTCTAAAGTATATGAGGGCTTTAAATCTGCTATACATTGTCCAGACTTGCATGAGTTTCTCCTGTTACAAAATGCCCAACTGACTTCAACACTGAAAGAATTCTGAATGATTAATTCATGTGAATCAGTAAAAGGAAACTCAAACATCATAAACACATGCTCAAATGGGAGCAGTTTCCACTGTTTTTGAACAGTTAAATCCCTAATCATTACTTCACTTAAATATTTCTGTTTTTTCCAAAAATACTTCAGTAATGAGAGAGAAGCATACACTAGGGATTCTGTACTAACCAAATGCATAAGAAATAAAGCAAACTTTAATCATGCTAACCAAGATTTTTTTGAAATGTGTGTGTTTT
Source organism: Scytalopus superciliaris (assembly GCA_013400415.1). NCBI lineage: Eukaryota > Metazoa > Chordata > Aves > Passeriformes > Rhinocryptidae > Scytalopus > Scytalopus superciliaris. The sequence goes on from VXBX01008009.1 coordinate 35,536, forward strand.
GAGGATCAGCTATTCAGATTTTAGCTCCTGCTTTTATTGATGTTCCAGATCCTATGACGGCAGTACTGATCAGAATGACAGGATTACATTGGATAAGCAATATCTGCCATCTGCTGGAAGGATATTTTCTAGCACTGACGAGGCTTGCATTATTTGTTTAGGTGGCCAAATACAAGGAAACCAAATTAACAGCATTCTAGAAGTTGCTGAGAAATTGAAACTTGGTCTGCAATATAATAAACACCTTCGCATGCTGTTTACCAGTGGAGAAATGAGTCACAGAAGAAATTATTTCCAGAGCAACCTAATGGAACAAGACTACAGACTTGGTCTAAGTCCTAATCCCTTCTTCTGTACAGTATCCCACTGGCACTGAAAAAAAAAAAAAGAGGGGAGGTTAGTACACACCACTAAAACCAATTTTCTATTCGCAGCATTTCGACAGTGCAGTCTTCCTCTATGCACTCTGCCATTATTTGCCAGAAACATAGAATACAACAATACTACATATTCGAACACAAAAGGGTCTTGATCTTCTTTTCTTATTTTACATAAGAAGTAAAGCATTAAGCATTTAAGATGAAACATTTTAGAAAAGGAATCAAACTTAGCGTTCCTGTAGTGGTACTATTGATATAGATGGCTACTGTTGCATGCATGTGTATTGCATACAGATAGAGTTTCACATTAGGTATCTCTGGGATCTTGACAAAACACTGCTATTTGGCTGTGCTTTTTAATGCCTGTGAAAGTATTCCATTAGGTTTCAAATTCATATTTCCATTATGTGAAAGAATGGATTGAAATGCTATAATTACCTGAGCTAACAGAAATTGCACATTGCCTTTGCTACTCTTTGTTGAGCAGCAGTTTGCTACCTGATTTGGTTAATCCATTAGTCTGCTGTAGTCGGACTTGTAGCACTATTATGACAATTATCTGTCACTTCCAAACCCACAGCCCTCTTATCAGTCCCATATAATTTTGCCACATGAATAGCTCAGTCTGGAATATTCCATGCTGGATGTTTGCCTCCGGATAATTTTGTAGAAAACTTCAGTCAAAAGCTTTCAGCTGTTTCTAAAAACACAATTAAGAAAAAAAAAAAAAACAAAACACATTGTTTTGACCATGTTAAAATATTTTGGCAGTTTTTTCCTTAAATAGCTTTTGTACACATCCTTTGGTACAGGGACTTCCTGTTTGCAAGCTGGGTGGCCTATTTATCGAGATGAACTTCTTGTTATCCTCATGAAATTTTATCAAAATCTTTCTATGTTATAGACCTTGAAGCCTTTGCATAACAGATGTTTTCAGCAGGGACCCCAGGACATCCACCCACGCCAGCCTCAGGCTGCGCACTACTTTCCCCATATTTCTGGCTCCAAGCTGATATGGTTGGCTGGTCTGGGCATGTGATCTGAGAGCAAAATTGCTCTTTCAACAGTTACAACACCAGGTATAGAAGAGAGAAATGCTATGGTAAGTGTTGGTGGTATGGTGTGGAGCGGTGTGCTGTGGTGAGGAAGATGCAGCATGAGAGAGGAAAGCTGAAATGGGCTGCCAAGGTGCTGAGGGCAGTGGGATGGGAACAATCGAGAGGAGAGAAGAGGTTGAGGTGGCTAGCTTAGATCTAGTTAGAGACGAGATTGAGATGAATATCTAGAGGAGTGTGAGACAAGCAAATAGATTGGTAGGTAGGAGGTATCAAAGGATTCAATTAGAGATCATTTATGGTGTAAACAGTGGGAAATCTCTGGACACTAGAACAAGTAGCCAAGAGCAGATGGCAAAACTAAAGGAGAAGCATGGAAATATTGTGAATGGGGAAGCTGAGAAAGAAAGACCAGATGAGGAGTAAGGAGAGAAGAAATAGTATGGATAAGACAAGCATGAAAACATGAGCTGAGGAATGAAAAGGGGCCAGTCAAGGAGACAGGTGGGAGTAGAGCTGAGATTTGGTTGGATCACAGATTACTACTGGCTTGAGAAGTCTGTCAGACTGAGTATTCTCAGACATCATTTATTTCAAGACTCCTTGAACAATATTGGACATGTATCACTGTAGACTGTCTGAGGCATGGACTGTAGGCTGGGTATCACCAAATGATGTCCTTGCACATTATCTTTTTTCCTGTTTCCTTCACTGATCTGCTCTGATGATGCATTTGCCATTAGTGTAGCAAAGTAAACTGTGTTGTTTGCTGGTCAAGATGTGTTTTTAGCAAAGGTGAATGAAGACTTTAACTCAGTAAACATACCACCTGTGAAGGACAGTCTGTGCCACTTCCCTCAGGAAGTCTGTGCATGTGTGTGTAGGTATGCATTGCTCTTAGGTTACCTTTCCTTCACAGAGTGGGAGGGAAGTATGAAGGAGGAAACACAATGATTTGTCACCTCAAACTATTGCAGAGGTATCTCCACCATTCCTGCATGCTGTTTCAAAAATTAAGCATTGTCATGTTTCTTCTGCTATGAAGATAGATGAAAAGCATAAGCTCATGTCTGGAGAGTCAGTACATTGGGAACCACTGGAGTGGCTGGAGAGGACCAGATGTGTGTGCAGAGCTATGGCCACTTGGCACTGAGCATGAGCTGAGTGGAAGCCACTGCATTTCTTGCACTGGGTAGTACAAAGATTCCATTCAGTCCCCGGCCACACACTCATTTTGTTGAGAAACTTACTCTCAAGAGTTCCCCACCAGTTTACTCACACTTTTTGAAGACCACATTGATCTCAGGGGCACTCTACTGATAGACAGTAATTAATTATTTTGGGGGTTTCATAACCATGGTCAGAATAGAAGTTATTTTGTAACTTCAGCAATAGAGAGATGTCATTTTCTCATGCAACTGAACATGAGGAGAAAGTATTTCAGAGACATCACATAATGCCCCTATCCACATAGTTAAAACGCTCATTTTCATGAGAGTAACAGGAAAAACGCATATGAGACTAAAAGAAATTTAGTTGTGTGTACAACATTATGGATGAATGGATTTAGAATAGATACAGATCCATTGCTCCCTAAAAAGCTGCATATAAAATCTCTAACATCTTGTAAAATGTATGTTTTGCCCACCAGCAAAAAAAAAAAAAATAAAAAATAAAAAAAAAAAAAAAATTGAAATATTTGTATCTGGAGTATAGTTTGTATAATTTGAAGAGAGACTTAGTACCACAACTGATCTTTAGTCTCTTTACCCTGGATTCAGAGCAAATATGAAAAAACAGTCCATGTTATTCAGTGACAGACAATTGAATTTTTTAAACTAAGTGGGTGATGCATGTACTTAAAGGCTTCCATTGCTCTCTGGTGGCAAAGGTTTCCAGGCACCAAACCTTTTCCAAGTGGTCAAAACCAGAGTTTTTTAACCTCCTCTAAATTCTAAGCTATTTTCTTTCACCATTCTCAGTCCACCCTTGCCTGTTCCTCTCTTGGGTTCATGTGAGTGCAAAAAGAGTCTTGTGGCATTGCTGCCTAGTGCCCAGAAAAAGCTGTGCTGAGCAACAGCAGCTCTGTCTTATGTGCTGCAACTAATTAATGTCAGGAGGAACAAAACCAGAAAGCAAAACCATGACATCTTGAAAATTGTCTTAAGATTTTTTTATTTTTTTTTTCGGTAGGATGAAAAGTAATTTCACTCTCCTGGGCTAGTGTCAGGAAAACAGAATCCAAATCATATAAGCAGACATCAAGTGTGGGGTGATGTATATTTATTCCCCATGCACAAAATTTCTCACCCACCCCCATCTCTTAGCTGGCAACATTGAGGCAGAGCTGAAAAAAAACCTTTTGAGACTCACTTGGAACTTGCTCCTGCCTTTTTGTAGTCCAGTTTCTTGATGTTTGAGTTTCAATTCACAGGCACATGCCAATACAAAACCCCATAGTGAACTCAGTGGGATCATTTGTGACACTTTTCTTCTTGATGTGATTTCATGGTTTTGGCAAGTCCTTATGCCTCTCTCTCTAATGAGAAGCATTTCAATTCCTCGGTCTCTGGGTAGTTCATCTTTGTTTTAAACACCTCCCACTTGTTACTTGTAAGGCCAAATTTTCAAAGGTGCCAAAGTGCTAAAGTTAAGACAGTGGCACAACAGGGGCAAGTGCACTGCAAAAATATTTCTGGAAGAGGTCACAGAGTACCTGTGTGGGGGACTTGACTGCATGTGCACAGGATTCAACATTTCTGTATGTTGTGCCTGTGATCAAGAATAATGTGACCAAGGATTATAAATTCAATAAATATTTCTGAACCAAGTAGAAGGACACAAGATACCTACCAAAGTTCTTCATAAAGAAAATAAGGTCTCATGGACAGGAACTGTCTTTTTGTTCTGTTTCTACACTATACATATTATTGGGTTCCTCAAGTGAACCCACTGAACAGTACAAAAAATAAGCAGGTGGAGAAGTTAGACAATCAAAGAATCACTTAAGCAGATAAACTGTAGCCCACTTTTTGTTCCTGCAAGGATTGTTCAATGCCTAATGTTCAAGATACGTGAGCCTAATATGAATTTTACCTAAAGACAATCTGAATGGAAAAGACTAAATGTCAGTTACGTCTAGTTAAAATATCACATAACTGATTAGAAATCCTGATAATATAAGGAAATAAGCCATTTTTCTTGTCATTATTACTCTTAGTGCAACCCTCACTTTTCCTTTATACCCTAGTATATTGCAAACAGTTGCTGCCATGGCTGATGAAGGGAGCACAAGGGATCAGATGAAAGTTTTCTTTTTAAGCCATCCCAACCAATTTCCTGACACTGTAAGTCACTGACTGCTCTTCATTCTCCTGAACTGCTCTTCTCCAGCATCACAGCATCTTCTCCCCTTTTCTGAGAACTAAGCTACTCTAGTTCTCCACTTCTTCAGAAGACAGCTCCAAAAGCTGATTTGATTTCTGCTGTGATTTTATTGAGGCTTGGATAGTTATCAGTCTAGACAGACAATTTAATCAGGGTGGAAATGTGCCAGGTACTCTCTAGCAGCCAAGACAGACACAAGATCTCTAAGGAAAAGTCAAAAATAGAGAACACTAAGTTAATTTTTTTTCTTTAGTTCAAGATGTCATTCTTCTCTAACACAAACAGCAGATGGAACCTCTTTCTTACTTTTCTCCATCAGATTGATCCATTCAAATGTTTGGGTTATTACAGCAGTAATGAAAAGCAGTGTTGCAGAGGTGTCCCAAAGCACAGATAAAGGGCATGCCAGTGTACCTAACTCCATTAAATAAATAAATAAATAAATAAAAATAAAAAAGATGCATCAAAAATAGATTGACTTGCCTGGAGAATTTGCACTTATTGTATTAAGAGTGCAGAAATGTGACAGAAAATACACCTTGTGTTCTCACTGGCCCTTAGAGATCAGGGAGGGTGGGTGTGGCTGAGCTTAATTTCTCAGTTCAGTATTCTAGGTCTGATCCCATTCAATAAGAACTTTCATGAGCACAGGTTCACAAGTACTGCAGTTTCGACTCTGTGAGTCTCATTGCATTCAATAAGAATTTCTGAGAGCACAAATTCATGAATAATATGATTTACCACTCTGATACTATAGCTCTGGACGAGTTCAGTAAGAACTTACATGATCCAGAATCACAAATAGTATGGATTATCAAAGCAGCAGGAAAACAGACTCAGAATTACCAGAGGTAAATGCACTAACTACAGCATGTTAATATGTGTAGCAACCCAACGTACAGTAACAGGGATCTTTTAAAAGAAAAAGAAAAATACATGTGTGTGTGTGCACATGTAGATAAATATTCCTGGATATGCTTCTAAAGGCGTCCCTTTGGGAAGTAGGAGAGATGCAGTTCATTGATCAATCCCAAACAAGTAGAAATGCTTTCCCCCTCCCTTCTTTTATCTTTTTGCTTTCATTTTCTGCCTGCAACACCCCCTTCTTTTATATAATAATTTTTAGCCCATCCCAAAAGGAGGGAACAATTTCATGTTGTAAGTGGGGGTTTTGGTGGCTGTGGTCACACATGTAAGGCATCTTCTCTTTTCATTTGTGTGGGATTCATTAACTCAAGGGTCAGTGTTTACTTAAGCGAGCTGAGAAAAAGACCAAGAAACCATGAGAACGAGATAAGTTTGTAGTGAGAAAAAGAGAGATAATGAATTCTAACAGCTAATAACAAAAGACACAGTGACCTAATCATTAACCAATGACCTCCCGAATTAAGGTTGATAGACTGTAACTTAGAGCCAATGGTTTTGCATATAGAAACATGTGTTCTGTAGAAAAAAGGTATATATACCAGTAGAGTTTTCAAATAAAGTTGAAATCAGACCTGCATCACATTGGTGTGTTTACGTCTATTTTCGCTCGTTGTAACCCACCCACGGCACATTTGCATTCTTGGAGGGGGTTAAAGTTACTAAGCAAACAGGGCTCAATAAGGGTCTTGGTTACCTTTGCTCAGAATTCATAGTTGATACAAAGACTAAATTAAATACTTTGGTCCTTTTCCACCTACGAAGAAAGCAGTAAAGACTGCCTGATGTTCACCAGAGAGTTTTTGTTTGCATACTTATCTCTTTAAAGGACCAGATTTGTAAGAAGGCTTGTTTTGCACAGTGAAGGGGGAGTGAGGCCAGTTGTTGATGCAGAGGTGTGGGTGCTCTTCCATGCTTCACAGAAACAATACCAGCCCTGAGGCCCCCACCTTGCTCCAAACATCATTCAGTCCTTAGGCCTTGCTTGAGCCAGATGGAAGATAAGCAAGAGGCTCAGTTCAGGTGTCCCAGTCAGCCTCATCAGTTCTTCACCAGTTAAAGGCAACTCTGTAGGAATTTGGACAATTTACCACAGTATGCTAACACAGACAGGATAAAAGCAAGATGTAACATATCCAGGGAGTAACTCGAGTAAAGGCTAGCAAGCTTTTAAACTATATTATGACTTAGTTACTGTTTCTTATTCAGTTACGTTATATATTATGGCAGTAGATCTTTAATTTTTAAAAAAGTGTCCAAGAATTAGTTACAGGGACTATGGAATTGAAAAAGGGTAAGAGTGCAGGCATAACTAGAAAACCATGTCAGGATCCAGGGGAACCGGAAGGTCTAGGAGGACAGTAAGTCAGAAGACAAGTAGATGAGGTTGCAGAAATGGCAGTAAAAGAAACAGAGCCAACAAGAAAGGAAAAACACCTAACATCCACTTTGGAGGATTCAGTATGTCATTTGTGTCCTGTAGAATAAATGAACAATCTACTGGTGCTTTTAAAAATCTCCTCTCTCCATTACTGTGAACTGATACTACCAGAAAGGTAGGATTTCAGGATTTATTCAATAAAACTTCGTTAGAAGTAGTTACCATAAATAGAACTACTTTAAAAGACTATCCAGACATCCACATCCCAAATTGCATGTAACTATTGGAGGTACTTTGACAACTGCATAATTGTATCAGCCTGGATTTTAATACGAGTCCCTTTTCTTGCAACAAAATGTTATTTCTTTCCTAATGCACACAGACTGCTGATGTACTGAGAATATTTTCTTATTATTTTTGAGTAGAATTCCCCAAAGGATAACCCACACTTCATGAGAGGATTTGAGACCATGATTTTAATATAGGAAATAGAATATCTATTTTAGACACAGTGAAAAATGGAGCAGCAGTTGTTGAATAATCTGCATAAAGGACACATAATAAACCTAAGCATCATAAAAGTTAGTCCTTATGTAGAGAACTGTGGGGGTTTTGGGGTGTTTTTTTTGTTTTGTTTTGTTGTTTGGGGTTTTTTTGTTTGTTTGTTTTTTGTTGGGTTTTTTTGTTTGTTTGTTTCTTCAAAGGGACTTTAGAAATACAATGGAAAAAAAGAAGGCAAGAGGACATGCAGAATTTTTTTTAAGGTCAAAGAGTTGCCTCAAGCCTTAATATAGTTGTAGGTTTTAATACAGTTTTATATAGTTTTATAGTCTTTTGCATTTGAAAAATAGTTTGTAACCTCTGTACCAAATACTTAGGCTAGATTCTAACCTCTGTGTCACATTTTTGAATCCTGTTTTTGTGCTAAAGGAGAGATATTAGACTGTATTCAGATGGCTATTAGGACATGTTATAGTCAAAACACAATATTGTTTAGTCACAGTATAAAGAGAGGTTAGAGGTACTGGAAGAACTCCAAATAGAAGACATAATGCGATGAAGATAAGGGTGGGGGGAGGAACGAGTAGTCTTGGGACCACCGACTCAATTCCAGGGGGGTGGCCTGAGATAGTTTGTAGGATGGGTCAATTAGACATTGGATATGTGTCTTAGACAGGATAATTAGGTAGGGTCATAAATTTGTAGATTCTGTATGCCGAGGGTGCACATCATGTATTTTAAGCTTTAGCTTAACTTTTAGTAAAGGATCTTTTTCCACCTTAACCCTGTCGTGGAAGTTTTCTTCCTAGGAATTCCAGGAAACAAAAGGCCATGCACCAGTAAGGTGTTCTGGTGGCACAGAAACAGTGCAGTTGCAGGTAGATAGCTGGGATGCTGCTCAGAAATTCAGTGTGCAGTCAGCAGTGTTTGCATCACACCAGTTCACGATCACAAATAGGCTTTGAAAAATATGTGGAATTCAACTTCTGTGACTTTTTAGATCTTCACTTCTTTTTTAATTAAAAGCTTAGGCCTGCACACCCTTCAGAGGTGACAAAACGCTTCTTAAAGTCCCACACACAGAAAAATCAATTAATAGTGAATATGGCAAAATGGAATTAAAGGAAAATGTTCATGAATTTGAGTCAAACTGCTGACTAGCAGTTTTACTTAGAAGACAGGGTGGAAAATCTGTATAGGATAAAACACTTCAACATCTTTGCAATAAAATATTTCTGTTCAGAAATGCCAAAAGCTCTAAAACACAAAATTTTGTTTCAAAATAACATTTTCTAACTTTAAAAATATATAAAACAAGAAGTTTAAACAAAAGACAAATTCAAAAAGAAATAGGAGAAAAAGGGCATATTTCACATCTTCATTGGCCAAAATTAGCTTTGCCTTTCCAGCAAGGAATTTTTGCCTTTGTTCAGGTTTAGCTTTCACCCCAAAGTTATCTCTTTACTTCCAGGCTTTCTTTTCATTTACATACTGATTTCAGGCTCTATAATCTATTTCCTCAGTGTAAAATTCACTGTTTTCTCACTAATTGTTCAACGCTTAGAAGGCTGGAGCATACATCATAGAAGAAGGGCTGGTTTTGGTTAGTCTGGAAAAGAGAATGCTGAGAGGAAATTAGCTACTGTTTTCAGCTAACTAAAGAAGAGTTAGAAAACACCACCAGACTCTTCTCAGATGTGCACAGCAAAAAATCAAGAGGCTGCAAGCCACATCACAGGATATTCCAGCTGGAGATAAAGATAATCTTTTTCATGAGTGTGGCCAAGCACTGGCATGTGAAACTAGAGAGCCTGAAAAATCTCCATTCCTGGAGACTTTCAAAACCTGGTCAGACAAGGCTGATCAAACTCCAGAGTTAGCCCTGCTTCATGCAGGGAATGGAAATAGATGAGTCACTCCAACTTCATTTACTTTATAAATCTAAATGTGAATGTTTTGCGTAATAGTTCTCTGGTTTAGATCAAAACCATACACAGAATGATTAAGTAACAACTACATGATTACCAAAAAGGATTGGTCTGGCAGCTAATGGATAAATTCCATAGAAATCTAGGTGGTCTTTCACGCTCTACTTTAGACTTTCAGGCTGAGTTTGGCTAATGTCTAGGAGGAAATTTGCATCCCGAGCTTGGTTTGGACCACTCCAGCTAATTCCAACCAAAACGCAGGCAGCATGCTCAGGATAGTTTACAATAAACACTGTTGACAAGGTTTGGTTTTCTCTGACCTACACAGTCCTTATGTGTTGAAACATCTTCACAGATCCTTATAGCACACAGCATGCACCCCTCAATTTCATTTTATGAAAACCTCACTTTGGCAAGCTGCAACACAGTCCTCACATTGTTTCTGACACCTCAACCTAAAAACCCTTCCAAAAAATAGCAGTTATTTCTTAGTGTCATAGGATCATACATGGCACCTGAATGAAATTCAGAGGTACAACCTTATGGACACAGCCCATCAGTTAAGGCAGCATGAGTTAAAACAGGGTGTGAGCCAGTGTGTGCCACCCCAGAGTCACGAACTGAAACAATCCCTGGGATTGTTTTATCACTAGACACATACTATAGACAGTGTGGTCTTTCAGGGAGTCATGTTTCATAAAGTTTTAAATGAAGCTGAGGTTTTTACTCTGTACCAGAATTATTTCAATCTGAAGTAGATTTTAAAATCAGGAAAACTTTTTTTAATTTGATTTTCTAAACATTCTAATTGGAATGTAAATATTCAAACTAAGAATAACTACAAATGCCAAGTACCCAAAAGTTAGGAAATGTCATCTCTAAGACTGACAGTTCAGATTGAATTCACAAATGGTCTATGTATTATTTATAGTTTCCTGATTGACTCATGGGGGTTTTTTCTCCTCCCATGGGACTATATAGCTTTCCATCTACTAAAAAAACAGATTGAAAACACATGATATCCCCCCTCCAGCAAGGGTTTGGGTTTTCTGGGTTTCCAAGAGTACAGCTGCCAAAACCAGGTCTTTTCTGTGGTAGACCTCACGGCCAAGGATGCCCAAGCTTCACAGCACTCTGATACATGAGCCGTCAGGTGAACAGGACCAGGTGAGGCTTCCTGTGGGTGCCATGGCTGTGCTGCATCAAAAGCTCACTGAAAGAGAGACATTTTCCTTTTTGACTGTCATTTCCCTGAGCTGGAGTTTTTCTGATAACATTTGGCATTTCGAATTATTTCCACCTACCTCTAGGACAGAATGGCAGAAACCAGTCCAAGCATGTAACAAAATTATTTAGAGTGGAAAATACAGGAACAATGAAAAGGACTTGAATATGTCTACACTGATGTCCCTGGCGTTTCTGTCACTAGCCAGCTCAGATACTGACAGCACAGGAGAGTCAGCAACATAGACTGTAGTGCTAAAAGCTAAATGATAAATGACCCTGCACATCTGGATTCTATAATTGTATTGCTAGCAAATGAATCACATGGTTTAAAGTTAACTTGATGCCATGTCTATGAACAGCACTCACCTCTTGATTAAAATACAGTATTATGAAAACTGTCTTGCCTATAAAAACAGCTGTGAAAACTCTTCAAAGATAAATGTTAGAAGATATATTACGGGATATATTTAATATGCACTTAATAAAATACAGAAAACAATTTCGCACAACCAGTGATATGTGCTAATAGGCCTGTAATTTGGTGTTTGCTTTTCATTAATTCAAAGGGCTTTTTCTCAGCTTGGTAGCAAGTCTTTGCATGTTTGTTTTTCTCAGTGCTTAGGGCTGATAGAAATGTGAAGGTGAACAGTCTGCCAAAGTGTTCTTCATCTCCCAAGACACTCTTGAGCTCTATCAATCATAACGACAACTTAGCTTTGATGACTAAACACTATTTATGTCAAAGGTTTAATGAGAACAGACTTATCCATCGTACAGGGAATAAAGTTTATTATTTTTATCAGAATAATTCTGTATTCGAATGATATGGTTATGCACAAGAATGAGAACTATAATGAAAAATAATATAAAATTGAGAAAGACTTTGAAGAACACATTACTCCCTGAATTTTGATTTAGGATTCTGTGTCAACTCAAAAAGCTGATCGTGCCAACAGGAAAAAAAATAAGGTGAATTTCCAAGGTCAGAGAGGGATTTGGATTACTCATATAACTGAACTCTTTCCTTAGGAAATAAATCCTTCCTGAAGCACTGCATCAGAAAAGCTGAAACTGTTCAAAGTCTTGCTGAAATCATTGACCACTCTGAGATGAGTGAGACTACTGAGCCTTAGTCCAAGTCTGCCAGTCATGTCCTAGGTGAAGAAGCTTTTAGGGACAATATTTTTTTGCAACATACACCCACCTTCAACAACTCCCTTAGAGCCACTCTCTTAATAGAGCTCTATGCTTTTTCTCTCCCCCAACCCCAAACCTATGTGTTGGTGGAGATTTAGCCACAAATACCCTAGACACTGTGTTGGATGTGACTTTCAATATCCTAGCCATGGCTGAGGTCAGCTGAAGCACAGCATGAGGTCTCAGGAGAGAATTCTTTTGACACTTCAGTGTTGCCTTTGAAAGCCCCTTTCGAGACTTGACTGGACTAAACTGGAGCTCCCACTTTTTGTGTCTCTTCCAACCCTTATCCCAAACCTAGGTGTCAGGTGAGCTCTAGCTTAACATTCCCAAGCCATAGTCCAGGTGAATATGTCCTCAGAAAACAAATATCTTTGCCCTGTCTCTTCCTTTGGCAATTGCTTTCCAAGCCCTGACCAAAGAAAACTCTAGGCTTTCTCTCTTTTCCCAAAGCTGAACATAATCAGATCTGTAACTGTAGGTTCAGGCTGACTTAGCCTAAAGCTCTTCACCATAAACCAGATAAGAAAATTCCCTGAGAATAATTCTTTTTTGCAGCCCCTTTCCGGCTCCACTCCAAGTGGGGATTCAAACTTTGCTTGTTTCCTGTCTCTGAGCACAACTGTAGCCCCAGCTCTAACACCTGATACCAGCAGAGACTAGCCCAAGACCTCAAGCCATAGCCATGATGAATAGGTTTTCACAAGAGAATTCCTACAACAAATCTTTCAGTGTGAAGCTCTAGGTTTTGCCCTGTTAAAACTAACTTAGTCTGAACACAAAGGACGGGTTGAGCTTTAGCTCCAAACCCTAAACTAGCACAACACTAAAAAGATTTTAGGGAAAAGTATTTTTGCAGTCTACCCTTAGGGTAGGCTACTCCTTTTTTGTCCCACATGAACTGTAGCTCTAGGTTTTATCTCTCTCCCAGTTATGCATGTAATGTTAACCTCAGACATCAGTTGTGCCTTCCCCAAAATGCCCAGCCAAGGCTTGGATGAAAAATGTCTCAGGGAAGAATTTTTTTTGTATCCTATCCCTCTTTGTCTTCCCTTGGTAGCTTCATACCAAGTGCATCTCTGGGCATGATGATGCTTGTTCACTTAATCCAATCCTTAACTCTGAGCCCCTTCCACAGTCTGGGCTAAGTCTTAGCCCAAGATACCCAGCCTTGAGCCAGATGAGTAATTTATCAATGAAAACTCTGTCTGCAGAATACTCATCCCCTCCCTGGCTATTTGTTAACATTGCCAAGGATGATGATTCTTGGATCGGGGATTTTTTTTTCTCCCTCCTTCAGGATAAATAATGAGTACCTACCTTAGTATTTCCAAAGAATTGTGTACTGAGTTCACCTTAAAGCAACTCAGAGCCATGATCCATGCATGACACTAAAATTGCTTATTCTTTAAGAGTTTTTAAATTTGCTGTCATGAGAAAAACCTTGAATTTGCTTTGTTGGGATTCTGCTTATTTAACTGCTGAGCAGCTCAATTTGCGTCTGCTGTATCCATCTGACTTCTAGTCTAAAGAATGTCTAGAGCTGCAAGACACATGGTTTCAATATTGTTCAAGATAATCATAAAAACCACATGAAACAGGTATTTTGAGACTGTAAAGCAATAGTTTGTTTTTCCTCATGCCATGAAAAATGGAAGGTGCTGATTTTTCAGTATGGTTGTGGAAAGGTATTGTGTAAGGTATGTCTAATAAAAGTTGTGGTAAAAGAAGGAATGTTCTCAGGGTCAACAAAGATTACATTTGAAAAATAAAATTAAGCTTTGTCCCTGTTTTCTTGGTTTTGTCATTATTTTCTCTTTTGTAATGTATCATTCAACCTTATGCTGTGATCTTTGGTAGACTGACATAAGAAAGATCATATTTTATAATAGCACTGCTAGAAGAGTCCTTGGGGTATCTTTGATCAAATTTATTCATGCAGTTGAAGATTAATATTAGACTAACATAAATATTGAAATTACTATGAAAAGGAATGATTGCTTTATTTGATGAGTACTTTCTGAATAGTATATTTCTTCCTAACAGTTTTAATGGGTCACACAAACTTTCTTCACAATATTACAACTTGCTACAAATTTTATACCTATTTATGGCTGTATCTCATTAGTTCAAAATAAAAATGTATTTACTTGTTTCAGAATAACTTACTTCACCAGCTGAATCAAGCCGAAAGTGGCACTTTTCAGGTAAGGATCTGCTTCATTTTTTTTCCACACAGAAATGTTTCCTTCGAGCACTCGGCTTTTCACGGTGCTGCCACTTGATGGTGCCACAGTGCTGCACTGGAAACCTACAGCGGGTCAGTCGCTTCGCTTGTGGCATTCAGCCCCATCAGATTCTTGCAGTGTTTTCTTCAAAAGGAACAATGCCTAGTGTTCTGTGGCCTCGGCTTAAAATAAAAATAAATATACAAAACACAAAACCTTCACTTTAGCTGAGTGAAACTTTCAAACATGTTCGGCATGTTTTTTCAGTCAATGTGTTTTAAAATTAAAACTATGATGGCTTTTCTGTCACCTCTATCTACATAGTGCAACACCTTAAGCAAACATCTTAAACAAATATTTTAAACAAACATCTTAAAATACTTATAGAATAATTTATTTGGGATGTTAGGGTGGCTGAAATGTGCAACAACAGGTACAAAGATAATTATTTTCTTCTGATAAATGTAAACAGTCTTGACTAACTGATCTCCTTCTATGATATGGTGACCCTCTTAGTAGATGATGGATAGAAAGGCTGCAGATGTTGTCTTCCTGAGCTTTAGTAAAGCCTTTGACACTGTCTCCCACAGCATTCTTCTGGAGGAGCTGGCTGGTCATGGCTTGGGCAAGTGCACTCTGCTGAAAAATTGCCTGGATGGTCAGGCCCAGAGAGTGGTGGTGAATGGAACTAAACCCAGTTGACAGCTGATCGCTTGTGGAGTTCCCCAAGGCTCAGTATTGGGCCCAGACCTGTTTAACATCTTTATCAATTATCTGGATGGGGTGAGCAAGTCGACCTTCAACAAGTTCACAGCTGACACCAAGTCGGGTGGGAGTGTTCATCTACTGGAGGGTAGGAAGGCTCTTCAGAGGAATCCGGACAGGCTGGATTGATGGGCCGAGGCCAGCTGTAAGAGGTTCAACAAAGCTGAGTGCTGGCTCCTGCACTTGGGTCACAACAACCCCAGGCAGCTCTACAGCTTTGGGGAAGAGTGGCTGGGAAACTGCAGGAAGAAAAGGACCGGGGGATACTGGCCAGCAGAGGCTGAAATTGAGCCAGCAGTGTGCCCTGGCGGCCAAGAAGGCCAGTGGCATCCTGGCTTGTATCAAGAACAGTGTGGCCAGCAGGGCCAGAGCAGGGATCATCCCACTGTACTCGGCACTGGTGAGGCCACACCACGAATGCTGTGTCCAGTTCTGGGCCCCGCAATTCAGGAAGGGCATTGAGGGGCTGGGAGCGTGTCCAGAGAAGGGCAAGGAAGCTGGTGAAGCGTCTGATGAGGAGCAGCTGAGGGAGCTGAGGGTGTTTAGCCTGGAGAAAAGGAGGCTCAGGGGGGTCCTTATTGCACTCTACAACTCCCTGGAAAGAGGTTCTAGCAAGATGGGGATTGGTCTCTTCTCACAGGTAGGAAGTGACAGAACAAGAGGAAATGGCAGCAGAGGAGGTTTAGATTAGACATTAGGAAAAACTTCTCCATTGAAAGGGTGGGTGGTCAGGCATTGGAATGGGCTGCCCAGGGAAGTGGTGGAAACCCTGAAAGTATTCAAAAGGCATCTATCTTTTGTTCCAAATGAAGGCAATTAGAAAAGCATGACTTGACTGCCTGGTGGTATCATCAAAAAAACATTAGGACTTAGAAGGAATTTGGGACTACTTTTCTAAGACACTTTGAAAGCATTAAAAGCATAAATACTTGTATGTAAAAGATATACTGACTTTACAAAATAAATCAAGGTTATTAGTATAGAAAGCAGAGTAAGCTATCACTGTCCTGTTTAAACAAATGAAATTTATTCTACTACATTCAAAATTTTAAGTATCCCATGCAGATTTCCATGCATGAATCAAAGATATTTTTCTAGCAGGCTATGAGAGGGGAACATTTTTTATACGTCAAAGTGCAGGTGGGAGCAATGGAACACATTACTTTCCAGCAACACACCAGAGCAGTGAGACTATAGTCACTGTAAAGCCACTCAACAGAGCCAGCCCTGCGGTTCTGACAGCTCAAATCCTGCAGGAACTCTGGATGCTGTGAGACCAGATTTCTGAAAAATCAAGACATGCATTTGGGGACAAATTTTTTGGGGCTCATTTTCGAAGTTCATGGTGAAACACAGTTCTGGATTTCACGATCACAAAATAACTCCCACCATGATATACACAGCTGTACTTTCCATAAAGCTATTTAATTCAACGTATTAAGCCAATCTGTGGGAGTTAAAAATCTTATAAAATGTGGGTCATAAACAATATCTACGCTATATTACCTTGTCTAGTACACTGAGAAATAAATAAAAGCACATGTTTGTGAGGTTTTGAGGTGTTTTTAGGTAACATTTTCAAATGCCACCTCCACAGAAGAGAAAGCCTCGACCCCGGGTTCTGAAGCCTGGAGCAGTGTCTACCCGCAAGTCACAGAGACCCCTGCGATGGCCTCAAGCTGTGCCAGAGGAGGTTTGGATTGGACATGAGGAGGAATTTCTACACAGAAAGGGTGATTAGACACTAGAACGGACTGCCCAGGGAGGTGGTGGAGTCGCCGACCCTGGAGATGTTTAAAGGAAGACTGAAGGTCTGGCTGACATAGCAGCGTTCGGCCAGAGGTTGGACTCGATGACCATCCCGGAGCTCTTTCCCAGCCCGCCCCGCTCTCTGCCTGCCACGTCGGAATCGCTGCCGGGGCTGCGGGCGCCGCCCTTGGCGGGGCCGGGCCGGGCGGGGCCGGGCTGGGCTGTGCCGGGCCGGGCTGGGCTGAGCTGTGCCG
>VXBX01008009.1:52958-100010 GCA_013400415.1 Scytalopus superciliaris
GGCCGCTCCCCAGGGCCTGCCCCGGTGCCCCCGCCCGGTGAGCCGCCCGCCGGGCTCCGGGGGGAAGGGGCGGCCGGGCCGGGAGCCACGAGCCCTCCGAGCCGCCGAGTTATCGGTGCCTGTGCGGGGGATGGGGGCCCCCGACCGCTCCGGAGTCACCTCGTGTAGTCTGGGTTACTTGGTCCCCCTGAAAACCTGGAGGAGCAGCGCGCACACACGGAAATTACACGTTAACAGTCCTGGGTGATGAGGAAAACACTCGCTTCCTTTTAGAAGCTTTCCGTGGGCAACAAAAATTATATGAAAGCGTTATTTTACCGCTCTTGCTCAGTAAACGTTTGCAGGGTTAGGACCCAGTAGTGGAGACGTTACAGTATGACTTAGAATTTCAAAACGGCAGTTGTAGTCTAGGCAGGTACTAATGAAGGTACTAAAGAGTAATGGAAGCAGCATTCTAAGCCTCGTAAGTGCTGTGATGATTCAAACTTGAGTAAGCCTTTTGCTGTGTGTTTTCGATGGAACATGTTAACGTCAATCTTGTGGTGAGCTTGCCTCAGTAAGAATATGTCTGATTTAGTTGTTACAGTAAGGATCATCTCCTTTAATAAGGAAATCTGTGTCTTAGCAGGCCCTTAAAAACAGATCATTCCTGTAATTTATTTTTTTTTTTAAATTTTCAGTATGTGGTGTGGGAACCTTCCATCTTTGACAGTATGCATCCACTTATGAAAAAACTAGTAGAATGCAGAAATTTTTAACTGTCCTTTTAAAGCTTTCAGTTGTCACAGTTTTGGGGCTTGAAGGGATTGCTTCTATAGCTTTTATATTGTTAGGATGTTTGTAATCCTATTTATGTCCAAATGGATTATAGGAATGAAAGTGTAGCAGATGTCCCCTGCCTGTTACAACTGTGTCATATAATTATATCTTGCTCTATAAAATCTGAATTGTTTCCCTAATGACCAGGAAAAGAAGAGACAGTGGGTTTGTATCTTCATTTGAGTCTGTGGCAGTATTAAGATTTGAGAAGTTTGGGGATTTTTTAAATGAGAAGTTAGGGCTAGGACATCTTAAACAGACATAGTCTGCATATGCCACCAACCTGTCTTTGAATATTGAACTACTGAAGTTGTTTCTGGAAGTTGCAAGAGTCTGAATCCTGAGCATCAAGAAGAGGAAACACTGTGATTCAGAATCTTTCCAGTGTAGCTAGGGTCTCCATTTTGGAGAAGGCATGCTAAAGTTTAAATTTTTTTGCCATCTTGAATAGCAGATTTTTTTCAAGGCTTAGCAGATCTGTTATGCCTTCTTGAAAACAAACTAATCCTAGAAATTAGTTAGATTTTGCTTGGTTTATTTTGTTTAAACCCCATTACGAAAATAAAGCATAAACTCATGCAAGTCATCATTGAAGAAAATTAAAAGTGCCTCAGTAGAAGACAGTGTGAATATGTGCATATAGACTGTTAACTTTGCATTGTAGTGTAGGCTTCATGATGCAAACTTGTATTAATTTTGCATAAAACTTAACTGACACTTTTAGTGAATACAAGTAATTGTACTGTTTCAGGCTTGATTTCTGCAGGCACAGAATGAAGTTTGGGCAATGTAAGAACAAATCTTTTCATAATCAACACAGATTAACATAATCAACAGAGTAAAATTGGTTTTGAGCTGTCATTCTGTATTCTTAGGATTTTAAAGGTTATTTTTATAGTACTTTCTATTCATTATTTCCATGCAAAGATGAAAAAAATCCCACATTTCCTGAAAAGAAAATGCAGGAACTGAATCATTAACTGTAGTGCAAAATAACCAGTGGCAAAGTTTAATAGGCCTGTCTATCACTTTCCAAAGTAAGTTCACAGAGATCAATATTAACATGTCCCAGTGTTTTCTGACTTTCAAGTGAAAAATTCTCAAAATAACATGGGAAATTTAAAGGTACAACAGAAATTATCACTGATTGTTGCCTGGTCGTTTTCATCTTGTGATTTTGTGTGCGGTGATGCTAATACTGAGGTCTGGGAGGGGAAAAGAGTAAGCCTATTACCAGTAGATTTGCTACAGGGCGTGCTATGTCATGGTCTAGATTTCCATTGCGGGCGTTTCAGAAAGCTTAGAGCAACTGGTCTGTAGCATTAAGAACACACTACAGATGTCTAATTAAAAGCTGTAGGGTTACTTTAATACAGCATTACTGAGCTCACTGTGTGGCAGGTGATGCGTAACACTCATCAGTCAGGTTCAGAAATGTTTTTCACTGTACCTTTTCTGAGGAAGAGTATTAATAGCTTGCTTTCTTGCATGTGGCTTTCTTGAGTTTCTGTGTAAGTAGGGTACAACTTAGCTCATGTTTTCACTGAAGTAAGTTTAGTTGAATAGCACTGTGTTGACTGGGTACAGTAGCAGCTATGAGATTCTGTTTATTTACTTGCTGTGAGTACGCTGAGAAAAAAATCGAGCTGTAACTGTTCAGAATTCATTACCATTATAGTTTACAAAGTGCATTCTGGCTTTCTCCAGCTGCTTGGAGCAAGGTAATAGTGTCCTTACTTCACATTCTGTGCAGTAAACCTGCTTTTTTCCTTTTTTTTCCCTGTTTNAAACCCCTGGAAGAGACAGTGTTCTTTCTCCTCCCACAGAGTTCTTTGGTCACATGGGGATTTTTTTTTTCTGTCTAAAAATCACTTGATATTTAATTTTAATTATTTTCTCTTCTGAATAATTGCTGTGCGTCTCTTTCCTACTTTTTAAACTTTCAGCAGAAAAAGATGAAGCTGTTCTTGCATGGTTTCTGTGCCATCTGCAGAACACCACAGAAACTTGAGACTAGCCATCTTCTGTGCTTTGCTACAGCTTTAGAAACCCATTCACACCCTCTATTTGTAGATGTGTAAAATACCAAATTGACTGTGTCCTTCCTATTGTTTGAAGTACACCTGGAGAGTAAATGCTACACGACCTAGTAAAAGTATTTGCATTCATTTGAAAAAGTTTCATACTTTTTCTGCTTGAAAGAACTTTCTGGGCTATGACTGCTTAATGCTTACTGAAGGGAGACATTGTATACTGACTTGATACTTTCGGCTGGTACTCCCATATTGGTTTGTCTCTGTGTTAATGGTCAAAGGGCACAAGTTGAGCTATAGAATCTGCAGGGGTCAAAGAGAAAACTCCTTAGTTTCTTTCTGAAGAGAAGCTTACAGCAAATATTGGTAAACAGATTCTTTCACTGGCCGAAGATATTCTAAGCAGATATCTTTATAGTGTGTAACTAAGGACTTTGGCTAACACAGCCATGTAAGACTGAGATTATAGCGATTTTATTACTGCTGTTTGAACTGTGAAACTGAGCTATCCTTTGCACTGTGCCATTTTTAAAGAATATTTTTCATTTTGACAGTCTCAGCAAAACCTTTTCTACTTCTGGTGTGTCTTAACACCCTCAAATGAATTGCATGAAAAAAGGTTTGTTTAAATACTGAAGTGTTAAGATCATCAGGCAACAAAAGCATTCAGTAATCAGTACTGTTGTTGACAGTCCTGTTCCTGCCTGGTTGCATCGTACCTGGAGACCTTAGGATGGGGGCGGGGGGGAAAGGCAAATAAGAAATTACACAATTTGAATTAATTAATTTTGTCAGTGAGTGTTTAATGTATTACCCAAAAAGTTTTGAATTCTGGACTGTAGTTGTCTTTTTTTAAAACAAAACATTTCTGAATACTATAGAAAAGCTTTTTTCTTTCCCGCTTCTGTTGCTGTCTTTGCTATATCCAAAAATGGTCACATGGATTTTGGTTAAAATTCTATGATTCATCTGTGGGCAGAAAAATAAATGTAGAAAGCTTCCACTGAAAAGGAGACTATTCCAGGGTATGTTTCCCCCTTAATGTATTGAAGTGCAAGTTTTTAAACATATTTCTAAAGGTTATTGTTTACATGATCAGATGATCAAGCAGCATTTTGAACAGTCATGAGGATGAATTTTCCAGAGGGTTCTTAAGGGACATGAATTAGTTTATTACTTCAGAGAAACAGCTGAAGTTTTAAAAATTATGTAAAACTTTTATCTATTGAACATTTGAGAGGGATTAAGAAAGTGTTTGGGATTTTTTATTATTTTTTCTTAATTTAAGGAATATATGTAGTAGCAAAGAAGCAAAGCAAGGTACAAAATTTAAAAAGTTAGTTGTCTGTAAACTTTTCTGACACAAGTCCAATACTGAATGTATCAAATCTGTAACTCTAATGCTAAATAGAATCTGGAGAAAACAGAGGGGCAGAAGAACTAATTTTTTTGGCAATGAGTTATTTTCAAGATTGAGTACCAGTTCTTTGGTATCTGTGGAATTCAGTCCTGTGAACTTTGTTGAGAAGAACTTTCAGAGCTTTGAGGCACAGATTTGTAAAACATATTTAATTTTCAGAATTCTGAGGGAAATGTATTGCATGTTAGATAGGAGAAGTCTAGTTTAAAGCTGGTTGTTGCCGGAGACGAGCGGTTAGGTGACCTGATCTTTCAATTTCTATTAATAGTTACTTCTAAGAAGTTGGCATGCTTGCTAACTACGGTAAGCAATACTACTAGTGAAATCATGCCAGTGGTGGTTTGTAAGCATAATATAACATGGCAAGACTTAAATGCCTGTAACACTTAAACTGAGAATCAGATCTAATATTTGAAGGAATAGGCCACACTAAGCTGTGGTACAGCTTTTGTTTTACCTGAAAGCAATTAGTTTGTGTGATGTGGAGTAAAATAGCTTTTGGGTTTTTAATTTAAAAAAAGCTAAAGGGAATATAGCTTGAACTTTACTTTAAAAGAATTGCAGGAATTAAAATCACTTTGAAGTACTTATTTATGATTGTTTAGTTTTCAGTCATTTATCTGAGTCATTCTGAATGGCAATCAGTGACATTTGTGTGGACTCTTATCAATTACTATTCTTGATAATTTTTTTTCACTCAGTGAAATTAATGGCTTACAGTAGTATAATGTATGCTTTTTCTCATCTTTAAGCACATTAACTTCAGTCATAGCTTTTTGTTAACAATGAACAACTTTAAAGTTACTGCGTTTTTGTATGGGGAATATATAGGCTAAGGTGTATGTCTGTGCTGTCAAAGGCAATGGTAAAGACTAATTTAGCGATTGTCCAGAGTTTTAACTTTATTAAATAATACATACTAATTTTCTTTCCTTTATTATGTGAGGGGAAAATGGTAGACTAATGTAATGCCTATAATCAAATCTGTCTGAAAAGAACAGTGGGATGTTGTGCTTAGTCATGCTTCATGTTTGACTTCTAGCTTCTGTTCTACTATGAATTTTAACTTGTGAAGGAAGTGAGCTGTGGAGCATACACATAGACAGAAATTGCAGATGTTTGCTTAAGGTAGAAATCAGTTTTAAAAATTCAGCCTGTTGCTGAACTGCTACAAAGTGGTAATTGGGTTAATTAGATATTTATGGCACATAGAACTGTAGCTGTTCTGAATCAGTTTTTGGAACAGCTACAGAGAACTTAAAAAGCTGGTAACTTTCAGAAATTTACCTTTTGATATGCAATTCCTGAGTTGAGTAGGAGTGAGATGAAATGAGGAGACCTCTGTTCTTTCCTCTTTCATTTTTTGTGTTTGGTAAATATAGAATCGCAGTACATATTTTGATCCACAATTTGGTCTGCTTTATTCAGTAATCTTTATTCAATAACTGTACAAGCATTTTCCAGTCAACAAGTAATTGCATTTCAGTAGTAGTGTAATTTGAGCTTTGCATCATCTGCTTTCTCCAATTTTATTATTATTTACATTTATTGTTTACACAGCCTAATGGACGGTCTTTTCTTGATATATCTGAAGATGAAGTAACACAAACTGTCCGTAAAGACAATATAAAGCAGCCGGTGGACACAGAAAAGAAGAATGAAAAGGTCAGTTATGGATATAAAATAACAGTGTCAAAGTTTAGTGCCTGTTATTTCAGTATCTAATAAATCTATTTGTGATTTAAAATCCTGTTACTTACGTGAGTGAAGAGGCATATTTCTTACTATGAATAGTACTAATCTGATTTGGCTTTGGAAAGAGGTAAAGTAGTATTTTCTTAACGTCTGAGATCATGCCTTATCACAGAATGTTTGTCAAGCAAACCCCTCTCCTGCCCCCAGCAAACACTGATATCTCTGTTCATCATGTGACAGTGTTAAGCCTACAGAAATTAAGTTTGTGTTTCATCTCGAGGGCTTCTATGGAGATGCAGCATAATGACAGTATTGTTAGGTGCCTTGTAAATGGTCTAACAATTGGGGGACTACTATTCAAAGGATTAAGACCATGTGCCTGCCTATTTCTTTTTCCAGATGTATCCATTAGTGATTAGAGTTCTTAATTTTTGATGACAAATATGGACTTTGAAGTCTGTGAGCTTTTTGTTATGCAAATTGCACAGCTACATTAAAAATATTTTTTTGAACGTTGTTCTGCAGTGTTATCTAAAAGGTAACCATATTAGTGACAGTGTTATTTTTTTGCACTCTGAGGACTAACATCTTTTTGCCTTATCATATATGCTACCATTTGTAGGCAACATGGATATACTTGATAGGACTTCGGTAATTTTTTTTTTTTGCTCAGTTCTTTTGCTAACATTTTGCATGAAATTTTCCCACTGTCATGGATTTTCTGACTTACCTTCTTGACCTTCGTGGGGGTTGGAACTAGATGATGTTCCTTCCAGCCTAACCTTTTGATGATTATTGTCATTCTTTAGCTCATACAGGCTTTAATAAACATACTTGACTCCCCTCTAGTAGCTTCTTTTGAAATTAGTATTTTGTTTAGTTTGCTGTAGGGCTCAAAAAGTTTTTGGCATTGGCAAATAAAGGACTTTTTAGCGTAATAGGTTTGCCTAAAAGTTTCATGCTGGGGGCGTCTTTCTCTTCCCCATGTTTTGCGTATCAGATTGACTTTGTTCAATTTTTTTCCCAAGAACATAACACAGTTTGAACCTGAATGAATAACTCTATTTGCAGGTTTTTAAGTAGATCATGTGTTTAAATGCTAAACTCAAGCTTTGCCTTAAAATTGCAAACATAGTTTTCTGAATTTTAAAATGTGAATTTGAAACTGCAGCCACACTAAATGAGTACCACTATATGGATAATTATTCAACCTAATTTTGTTTTCATATCACTTTGGGGAACCTTGGGCAAAGCATGATTGCCTCAGGAGTAGATTGTTACACTTCAGTCAAAAGCATACTCAAGAACTTTCTTTGAGCTACAAGTAACTGTACAGGCATCTAATTATTTGGTAAGGCTTCTCAGGGCATCTGTTACATTTGTGACATTATACACCTGCTAAGGTTATAGGGGGCCCTGTGTATGTGTAGCTTGGAATGGATGGTGCAAGTCAATGGGTGGGATTAAAGACGTATGTGCATGTGTGTAGATACATGAATATATACAATCTGTGGCCTGAAGAGCATGGTTATTTTTTTGTGCTTGGATATATGTTTTCAATGAAAATCACACATCCTTTGTGCTTCTGTATTTCTTACCTGCTTCAGGATTGCAAATTTCATGCACATTTTTTCAGAATAGTCATTTAAGTTGTTCCACTTTGTGGGAGAGGAAGCTTTGGGTAATGTCCGATCTGTGACTGTTCATAGGGTTTATAATTCCCTTGACACTTTGAATAGTTTCTTCCCTTCTTTCTATTTCAGTGACTTACCATACTACAGGGTTGGTTTTTTTATTGTTTGGTATAAGGGACTATTATCTAAGATTATCTAAGATTGTCTAAGACTATTATCTCATCTGTGGATGAGACTGTAGGATGTTCAGATACCATCTTCCATTCTATTTGCAAACACACAACTGCTTTGTCTTGAATACTACTAGAAATAATGGGACCATTAGGGATCAGGAAGAAAGGTTTATTTTTCTATTATTCTTGCATGTGGTATGGTGCATCTTAAAGACTTAAAAAATTTTGGCAGCCTGCTGAGTTCCTCATGTGCTCTTTGGCTATTGGCCTGCACTGAATTGCTACCTGTTGCACCAAAACTGTTTGCAGAAGTAGTCATATCTGTTCCTATTTGTTTAGCTTAGCTCTTATATCCAAGAAGCCATAATTGATGAAATCATGGGGGGAAGAAAGGTATCTTATGTGTGGGCTCTAAGCACAGCTTATGTTTTGAAATAATTTCCAAGCTGAAACTTTATTACCTTTTTTTTTTTTTTTTTTAAGGAGTCACTGGCACTATTTATTTCTCCATGTGTAACCTTTATTCACTTCCACACAAAACAAATTTTGCCAGAGTGGGATCTGTCTGCTAAACAACTCATTACTCCTCTGTGATTGTGATGCCACCAGCACAGCCTCTTCCACCAGGCTTTGTGCTCTGTAGCATAAATAATGTTCTACCCACCTGCCATTTCTGCGCTATATTAGTCTTTCACAGAGGGTTGTTTACGAAAATCTGTTTCAAATTTATTCCTGCTTTTTGGGAAAGGGGGGGAATTCTCAGTCATTATGACAATTGTCCACTAAGTAATTATTAAGATAATATTTTATTTTCGTTCTAGTCAAAGAAAAAAAAGAAATCAAAGGGAGATGCTAAAACGGTTCAGGATACATCTCGTCTAGATGGGAAGGAAGTTGATGAAGGTACTGACTACAAACACACACTAAATGCAAACACTTTGGCTTACATGCTGTTTAAGATTTACTTGTGTTTGCTTCATACAGAAACATTAGAAACTTATTTTGTTATAACGCCATAGTCACGTATTATATCTAGAAATCTGATCTTCAAAACAACAGCATTTAGTAACTTAAACTCTTTTTTTTTTTTTGTAGTTAAACTTATAAAAACTGAGAAATTGTGAATGGTTAGGGCCCTCATGTTACTTATGTTTTACTCTGTGAAGCAAAGTATTATCAGCTTGCCTCCAGAAAAACTTACCTTTGGCTATTTGTGTTTTCAAACTAATGTTGAAGCTGACTGCCATGTCTGATTGTTTAAACTGCCCTCAGACTTCTGCATGATATGAAGCAAGCTAAACTTCTTCCCTTGCTCTCTGACTTACTTATTGATGTTTTCATTTGGGTGATGTTTTAGGAGCCTGGGAAACGAAAATTAGTAACAGAGAGAAGCGTCAGCAGCGTAAGCGTGACAAGGTGCTGACTGACAGTGGCTCCGGAGAATCGAATCTCCAGGGGCTGGAAAATACAGTTAATGTATCCATTGAGCAACTGATGCCTACACCTTCTCTTCCGGTTGGTCTCAGAAAAAATAAAGGTATGATGGTTGATAGGTCTGTGAATGTGTCCTAGAAAGAGAACTTTAGTCAAATGCTTAAATAGTGACACTGTTTGCGATGTATGATAGGTATATTTGGAGGTGAAACTCTTGAAATTATTTCAAGCTGTGTAAAAGTACTTTCCCATTGTGCAAAATTTGCCCACTCTTAGCTGTATTTTTGGGTAAAAAGAGAATGTTCTGGAATAGGTGGCTGAGACACTGGCCTCCATCTACACTGGTGCTCTGTCGGTAGCTGCACAGCTGCATAGGCATATGTCCCTGTTCTTTCACTTTTGCTCTGCTAACTCTGCCCTTCGTATTTCCTGGAACTTCAAAGGCTTTCTCGGCACTGCTGCGGGCAGCACCAACTCCTTCACTTTTTTGAGTGCTTCTTTGTGTGAAAGTTCTGCCCATAAAGTTCTCTTAAAAGATCATTCTCTGCCTAACATGTAGGCATTTTTTCCAATGTAGATTTAGTACTACCCTGTACTAAAGCCACTCATAATGGTGAGGCACATCTGGCTGAGGTTTAGTAATCAATTATTATAGCTAAGGATTCAATGGATATGCCTGCTGCTGTTACAGAAGCTTGCATGGGCTCGTTTAAATCGTGTGTAGGCACAGAAACTCATATTTGGCTGCATATGAGAAATTGGTGCTTTAATTAGATGACACTTGATATTCTAGCAAAGTGACAGAAAGATTGAGCCTAGAAACTGTCTGGTACTACCTTGTAACAATTTATTGAAATTTGTATGCCTCCCCCTGGTGATTTAGTGACATTTGTTTGCCTCTTGACTGCATAGTTCTTGCCTTGAGGACTAGGTCAACTGTTTCCTGTTACTTTTTTTTTTATCCTGTCCGTTTGCAGAGTTTCAAGAAATGGTAGTTACAATGTCTCTCTGCACTGTAGTGAAACATAACTGCTCCTGTAACCTCTCTAGCTAGAGTCCTTTGTGTATGGTGTTCTTATGTATCACCTTGTAATCTGAAAAGAATTCAGCTGTATCTCGTATTTTCATGGTAAGGTAGAAAGAAATAGTTAAGAGGTCTGAAATACTTAGAGCCACCCTTAGCTTGAAAATGACAGCCTCTGTTTTAGATTTTTGCTCTTCATTCAAGAGGAAACTACCTAAAGTTCTTTGAAATCTGCTGTTACTTGGTTTATTGGCCCTAAGTCAGTATGAGTTCATTCTGTCTGCAAAATAAACACAAATAATACATAAATTATAGTAGAGCATTTTAATTTTATTCTTCAGTTTTCTGGAAATGTTTTAATTTACTATGAGATATCAGTATGTTTCTTTTCTAATGGATACTCTTTTAGAAGATTTTTAGAGGTGGGTTTGTTTGAAAAACGTTCATCTGACTTTGTTTCCTCATCCTTCTAAATCAGGTGATGCACTTTCGAATGCACAGATTAGCAGCTCTAAACCTCCAAAGGGAGAGTCATCAATTCCACAAGGTAAAATGTTTTCACAATTGGGCATTGTAAGTTACAAGAGAACTGTTTTGCAGAAGTGGAAAACACCAATTGTCAGTGCAGGATTTTTATGTTGAACTTCATCAATACATCTGGATCTTTTGGCTATGCAAATGTTGTGCTTATAAGTTTCAGTTACTTCTTAATAGGTTGTAAACAGTAGAAATAGGATTCAGTATCTAGAATTTTCAGACAGATTACCTATTATACAAATTGTTACTTACAGAACACTAAAGATTATTTTCAAGCTCCACTGAAAATTCCTTTATGCTAGTTTTTTGAACTTACTCACTTTTTCATGTTAATAAATTATTTGCTTAAAGTAAAACTTAGTATTGATAACTGCCAAGAGGTCACAAGTCCTGACTATTGCAATTTTCATGTTTCAGGTTGAATATGAGTTACTCAGTTCTTTACATACTCCTTTGAGATGTATAAACACATTAATTTTGAAAATTCTTATATATAAATATACGTTTATACATGACATACATAATGCACAAAATACTTTTAGTCTTTCATTGACTAGTGAATCTAAGCAGTTTTCTAGTAAGAGATACTGCTGTAGTAATACTTAAAGTGAATTAGTTTGGCATAATGAAATCGATATAGTTGTTTCTTACTCACAGCCAACACTAGTCATGTCATTTTAATGACAAGTAGTTAGTGTAATTAAGCAAGCTAACAAATGAGTTATTAAAAGCACCCAGATCCAGTGAGTGAATCCCTTTCTGCTCATTTTTGAGAGCTTTACTTCACGTGCAAATTTCCTGGACCATCACATGGAAGGAAGGAGCTGTATTCTTCAGAGATACATAATGGAAGGACAGAGGGCAATAATCATGTTTCAGGAAGAGGAAATTATGACAGTCCATGAGGGGAAAAGCTCTTCATGAAATTGCTCAGAGATGCTTTGAACTATCAGCTTTTATGGTTTCCAGAACTTGAATAATGTGGTATAATTTTGAAGTTAGCTGTGCTTTGAGCATAAGGTAGAACTAGGTGATTTTGAGAGATTCCTTTCAGTATTAAGTTTTCTGTGATTCCGTGAAAACATGCTGGTCATATAGAAGGTAAAGTTTCTGGCAGGAGAGTAGTATAATAAACACAGAATAATCAAGCTTCTACTTCAGGACCAGGTGCCTTTTTGCAAGGTTACAAAAGGGTTTTTTCTACCAGCTACAGCTTGGTTTCTGTCTCTTCAGAATTTTCGCTGTTGCCTTTCCCCAAGACTTCATATTACTCTCTGACGAAGTTGACTGACAGGAGCAATGCTAGTGCTGTGGAGAAAGGGCAGTGTTTTGGTGTACAGCAAGGATGACCTTACAGATGTCTGTGTTGGGAACTGATTTGTCTGAGAAAATCTAGGCATAGCTCACCTAATCAATTCTTTGTCAGTGAGGCTGCCTTGAATTTGGCATGTTCATGCTGCCTGAGCTATGTTTTCATTTGAGGAATAAAATGTTTGGTCTGTAGTTTTTGTTGGTGTATGGTACTGACTTGTGCATGAGATATTGACTGACTGTTTAAGTGTTACAGTTGCAATATACAGGTATTTCTTAATTGTTTGTAGTAGAGTGGTTTTTCTCTTTTTTACACTGCATATATAAAAGGGAGAGGGATTTTGATGTATAGAGCCCTTTGAGAAAAGTTTGTGATATATAAGAGGTGAGGCTGGGTGCACTAGCGCTTATATTTTGTAGGCACATAAATTCAAAAAAGTTTTGTAATGATCTTTGTCTCAGTGTACTGCTGACTTCTCTTGAAGTATACATTAGACTTGCTATGGCTAGTAATTTCTTATCATGTGTCGTGGGTTCGACCTTGGCAAAATGCCAAACCTCCCCAAGACCCGCGCAGTCCCAGTGAAAGGAGGGGAGGGAAAAAAAAACTGAAACTGGAAAGAACTATATACATATATTTACAGGAAAGTTACAATACATATACGTACAAATATAAGAAAACAACAACAATAACTTCATCCAGAGCTATCTACCCCAATAACACACAGATTTCACCACCCAAAACCCACACGGAAACAAAACTAAACACGTTTCTCTGAAAGAGCACCCAGCAAAGTAATATCAAACAAAAGTATTTACTTCCCAGAGACCAGAACTGCTGTGGGCATCTCGGCAGGGAAGCGGCCAGGCCTATCGCTCTGGGAGCAGCAACAGGGAGTCCTCCCCACCACACCGCACGGAGAGAGGGAGGGCAAGAGAGCGAGGATACCTCCCCCACTAGATTTATACTCGACTTGACGTCAGATGATATGAAATACCTCTTTGGTTGCTTAAGTCAGGTGACACTTGCCCCTCTGAATCTACGGAGTGCCCCATGGCCCAAAAACTGGGGCCTACTAAATTTGGTTTCAGGCCTAACTAAACTAAGGCCTTAATCTAAGTTTTGGGGGTTTATCCAACCCATCACATTATGGTAGGCTGTTGCAGTCTTGTGGTCTTTTATCTTAGTGTAACATAAAGTATGTTACTTATAAATTATTTGGATAATACTGCCATGATTTTTAACTCTGTGGTGCACTCTGTGGTCAATATAATAGCTACACTTGTAAATCCCATGTAGTGTTTGATAAGTATTTTCTATTTGGTTATTTCTTCTACTTCCTGCTTGGAGAGCTGCTGTATTCAGTTATGAAACAGAAAATATTCTCCTTATAGTGAATGGGGTTTTCCCCAAATCATCACCATACTTGGTAAGAGAAATTAGCTGGCAGTGTTAAAAGCACCCTCCATGCCTTTTTTTGAAATCTAGAGTTGTTGTTTCACCAGTATACCAGCCCTGTAAAGAAAGGGATGAGGAAAGAGAGTGCAGTTGGTGCTATTTTTTTCCTTAGTCTTCAAGTTAGTAGACAGATGGTGCATATCATCTGAACTGGAAAATCAACTGAGACAGAGCAGCAGCTCATCTGTATCACACTAGTGTAGCAAACTGCCGTTCATTTGTCTTTTTTTTTTATCAAGTGAGTGTGCATGTAAGTGATATTTTAATTCTTCATCCAGTTCTTATTTTACGTAATGGTTCATTTTTCTTGTATTTAAGTTTCTCCAGTATTGAGTGAAAGCCATACAGTAAATGGAGGAAACTGGAATGAGAAGTCTGTAAAAATCTCACAGATTGGTGTAGGGGAGGAGAAATGGACATCTGTTCCTTCAACTGCAGCTGGGAAGAGGAAGACTGAAACATTGGCTTGGGGCCAGGACACTGGAGATGCTAATGGAAATGGAAAGGACTGGGGTGTAAGCCTGGTGGGCAGGCCCTGGAAAGAGCGTTCTTTGTTCACTCCTATTGGTAAGCTATTTTGAAGAAAACTTGCTTCACTTAAGCATTTTTACATAAATGTATTTTTTAGTAGTAGGTCTCTGAAATATCTTTATATATTAAAAAAATCTTAGTGCCGTCTGGGAAAATGTTTACTCTAAGTTCTGATGGCTTAGCATATATGTCTCTGTGTATGGTTAAACTGGGGTTTTTGAGTTTTTCTGAGATAAAATTATTTCTGTGAAGGAATCCAGTTTTGTATATCACTTTCATAGAAGTCTGAGGGTGATTACTAGGCCATTTTGAGTGTAAGTTCTTTTAAAGAATGTCTTAAAACCCAGGTCATAAGTCTATTCTGTTGATCTAACATGGTATCAATTGTGTTTGGTTTTGGCAGGTGTTTGTTTAGGCTCCAGGCATAAAGATTGTTTGTTCCACTTTTGTGACATTTAGTGTTATGCTGTTTTTCTCATTAGAAACTGATTTTTAGTGTTCGGTACAATTTTCTGCCTTTATCACTTGTGATGTTCATAGTAATAATGGAGAAAAGATTTCTTGATTTCTCTCTGGGCAACAGTCTTCAACTTATCAGTAAATGCTGTAATGTGGCCCTTCCTACTCTTCAGTCTGAGTAATTCTCATCTCTTCTGGAAAGCAGTGTTCCTTTGTAGTCAGAAGTGTTACTTTAGTCTTGTCATGCCTTAATCCCGATCAGCAACCAAGCCCCACACAGCTGGATGGCGGAGAGAACTGGAAGGGTAAAAGCTGGAAAACTTATGAGTTGAAATAAAGACAGTTTAATAGGGAAAGCAAAAGCCACACATACAAGCAAAGCAAGGAAATAATTCTCTACTTCCCATGGTCAAGTGTTCATTCACCCCAGGAGAGCAAGGCCCCACTGTGCATAATGGTTACTTGGGAAGACACACATCATTACTCTAAATGTCCCCCCTTCCTCCTTCCCCCCACTTTATATACCGAGCATGATGCTGCTTGGTATGGAACGTCCATTTGGCCAGTTGAGGTCAGTTGTCCCAGCTGTGTCTTTTCCTAGCATCTTGTTGGGAAGACAACCCTCAGCTTCCTTGCTGCCAATCATACTGCTCAGCAATGACAAAAACATCACTGTATTATCAACCCTGTTTTCAGCAGTTTCAAAACACAGCCCTGCCCAACCATAACCAGCACAAGTCTAGACCTTTTTTTATTTCCCTGATGTATCTTGAAATAGGGTTCCTGAGGCTGGGCCTGTTATACTATGGGAAGCTTTATTGTTGCCAAGCAGAAGCAAAGGGCTTTTTTCGTGTTCTCATTAGCTGTATTCTGCTATGTATTCTAATAAGGCAGTTCTTGGTTACTGTGACCAGCTTTTTGTTGGTTTTGCTACTGAGAATACATCATGTCTGACCAGGCTAATTTACTTCTGGTAAAATGACTGATTTTGTGGGTGAGGGGAGAGCAGTGGAAGTCTTCTATGGTGAGTTGACAATTGCTTTCAACACTCTGTCATAGGAGTGTTGTATCCAATTTAGGATGGTTGAAAAACTGGTTAGGCTCGAAGGTAATGGTTAGTAAGTCCTACATTCCTCTGAGACTGGTAACAAGGGGGATATAACAGGGCTGTACTTAGAACTGTCCTTGTTTAACATCTGTATAAGTGTCCTGGATGAGGCAGTAGAGTGTTGTATACATGAGATTTCCAGTTGACACCAAACTTGAATAGAAACAGGGGAATCTGTGGATGCAGTCCAGATCAGGGGTGCCATCCAGAAGGACCTAAACTCAATAGGCCAACAGGAACTTGAGGAAGTTCACTGAGGACAAATGTGAAGTGCTGAACCTTGGGTTGGAAGCAATCCTGGCTGGAGACTGTCTGGAGAGGAGCTCTGTGGGTAAGGGGTCCTGGTGGGCACCAAGCTGGACACGAGCCAGTCGTAGGTCCTAGCAGCAAAAGACACCAATGTTATTCTGGGGTGTATTAGCACAAGAGTCAGTAGATTAGGGCTAATAATTGTCCACTATTTGGGGACCATCTGGAATACCTGTCCAGCTTTTAGTGTGGTGCCCCCTCCACTCCCCTAATTAAATAATTGTAATTCTGAATAAAGCCCAGTAGTAGTAGTTTTTATTTACAATCACATTATAAGCAGGTGTTCCTTTTGACCCATTAGCGCCACTGGTTATTTCTGCTTATTTTCTGCCTTACACTTAACAGTCAAGTATGTCTTCATTTTTAAGCACTATCTCCTATCTGTCAAAATTGTTCTGAGCTCGGTTGTATTCTTTAACATACATATATGTATAATTTATTCCAAGCTGTGTTTCATCTACATGTGCTTTTCCATAACTATGATTGCGCTAATTGGAAGAAAAATAATATGGAGCTCAAAATACAATCTACTTTTCCTCTGTGAGAAGTTTTTATATAGAAAAGGCTGTAAAGGGAAGATAATCCTGGAAAGCTTGAAAATTGTTTCAGGCTATGTGTTCATAAAGTCACATCTCTACCAGCACTGACTAATGTCATAGAATCGTAGAATCGATCAGGTTGGAAAAGAACTCTGAGATCATCAAGTCCAACCCTTGGTCCAACTCCAGTCCGTTTACTAGATCATGGCACTCAGGGCCACATCCAATCTCAGTTTAAAAACCTCCAGGGATGGTGAATCCACCACCTCTCTGGGCAGGCCATTCCAATGCCTGATTACTCTCTCTGTAAAGAATTTTTTTCTAATATCTAACTTAAATTTCCCCTGGCAGAACTTAAGCCCGTGCCCCTTTGTCCTGTTACTGATTCTTTGGGAGAAGAGACCAACCCTACCTGGCTATAACTTCCCTTCAGGTAGTTATAGAGAGTGATGAGGTCACCTCTAAGCCTCCTCTTCCCCAGACTAAACAACCCCAGCTTCCCTCAGCCTCTCCTCATAGGACTTGTGCTCCAGTTCCTTCACCAACCTTGTTGCTCTTCTCTGGACCCGCTCCAGCACCTCAATATCTTTCCTGAACTGAGGGGCCCAGAACTGAACACAGTACTCAAGGTGTGGCCCCACCAATGCAGAGTACAGGGGCAGGATCACTTCCCTGCTCCTGCTGGCCATGCTATTTTTGATACAGGCCAGGATACTGTTGGCCTTCTTGGCCACCTGGGCACTGTTGGCTCATGTTGAGCTTCCTGTCAACCAGTACCCCCAGGTCCCTTTCTGCCTGGCTGCTCTCCAGCCACTCTGTCCCCAGTCTGTAGCGCTGCATGGGGTTGTTGTGGCCAAAGTGCAGGACTCGGCACTTGGCCTTCTTGAACTTCATGCCAGTTGGTTCATCCTTCATCCTCAGTTGGCTGGAATGTTTTTCTGACGCAATTCATAATTAAATAGCTAACTTTTTCAGCATTGCCAGCAGTGTGTAAAATTCTTTTACTTTTTTCCTCCCCTTCCTCTACAGCTGCTTGGAATGTGGATGCAAGGATTAATACCTCTGAACAGAATTCTACTTCTTTCTCCTCATTTGGATTAACTCCTGGAGTTTCTGGTATGTATGCCTTTCCAAAGATTTTCCACTCTGTTCTACTCCACTGGGTGGAATGTACTTTGCCAAGTGTTATTAATATGCATTTTTGTCATTGTTCTCTGAAAGTAGCACTGTAAAGAGTTAGAAGATGTGTTTTATGAAAGCTTAGAAAGCTTTTTTGTTATGCTGAAATTATGCAATGAAGTAACTGTTTTAAATTGATAATCAAAAGCTAGATCAGTAAGAAGGTTGGAATTAGAGGGGCTTGGAATTAAATGATCTTTAAGGTCCTTTCCAACGCAAATCATTTGGTGATTTCTTATTTAGCTTTCCTGTTTGTGTGTCAAGTCTGAATAATGGGCATAAGAGATTGCTCAGTGTTGCTGCATTTCAAGTTACAGATCTGAAGATTGTTTTCTAGGAAAGCCCATTTACCCCTGATCTTTTGGGAGGTTTGTTATTTGATGATAGTTTTTTCCCTTCAAGGAACTGAATCACTACTTTCAAAATACGTTCCGTAGTCAGGATTTGAAGTGTCTTGAGTCTTTTTCTCTGACAGATGGAAAAGCTGAGCTTTAGGGTTTTCTTTTTTGAAGGGTGAAATTGCTGTAGAGTGCAAACCTGACTTCATAATAAATCTTGTGTGTTAAACTACTGACATAAGTGCTACAATGATTTATTATACAATAAAGGGTTCATATGTCAGGTTTTCTGCTCTTGCTTGCTTACTCCATGAGCTTGGCATGGATCTTTTCTTTTTGGAAGTAGCTGGCTAAGTGCTTTTACACTCAGGCTATGTTTGCTTGTATTGCAGTTTACAGGCTTTTAACTGTTGAACTCAACCTCAGTGTCCTGAGTCTTAATTGTAGAGAGAGTTTTAATTAAAAAAAAAAAAAAATTCTCAAGCAGCCACTTGAATTCAAGTTCAGTCTCTAATATAGTAATAAACTTAAGGATGTTTGCTAAATAAAGTAGGATGATGGACTGAGCTGAGATTCATCTGCAATGCCACCATTTCAACTTTGACAGAAATGTGATAACAGTGAATTTTTTTCGTTGTCTTTGCACCCTAGCACATGAATAAATATTTATTTCTTAATTGTTACTGAGTGGCAAAAAAAAATTGAGAACGTGTCAATATTTCTGTTATCTGAGGTATCTTTTGCAGAGGTGTATGTAAAAGAGAACAAGGTCATACTTAAACTGTGTTTCAGAAGTAAGTCTTATCAAACAATGTATTAATTTCTTTTATTCTTACAATTAAGTTTTTTTGTTCGTTTTACTTTTTTTTTTAACGGCTTCTGTTTGTTGCTTGTTTTTCTTAATAATGTTAGGTGTGTAACATTTTCTGTTGTGACTGGTATTGGCCTTACTGGTTTTTTGTCATGCTGCTTTTATGTTCCTGAAATCTTTCACTTTAAACAAGAATTGGATTCATAGTAATGTATAATTTAATTGGTTGATTGGCAATGTAATTAATGAGGTTTCTTTCTAGTAATCTTTTCTTTTAACTTTCTCTCTGTAAGAGTTCTTACTAATACAGGGTAATAATTTTATTATATTTTTCAGTTTGAGGAGACTGCTGTAAGCCTTACAGGTTGCTGTGACTCACCCTTATCTCATTTTCCATATTCTTCTCAATACTTAATTTTGTCTTCCTTCAGTATCCTTATGTTCTGAATATACCTCATTTACAAGAGCCTGCTAGTTTTCCTGTCCCGTGCAGTCCTTAGAATCAGACTTTTTTCCTTTGAGGCTTTTGTCTTCCTCTCCTACTCCGATGGGAATTTCTTTCCCCAGGAAAACTTCAGGAAGTTTAACTTAAAAATACAATTTTATTTATTCCTTTTCAGGATCCAACAGTGAATCAGTTTCTCAGACTGGTACTTCTGATTTTCAGTGGGATTTAAGTCATGCTCAACCCCCTGTTGATGATGAATGGTCTGGGTTAAGTATGTTCCTCTAAAATGTTGTTAATTACTGTTAAAATGTAGTTACTTATATTAGCTACTGGTATTAGACAGTTGTGAGTATCTGAGGAAAACCCTGGAATGTTTAATTTTTGTAAAGCTAATTGATAGTTTGAAGACAGCAGGAAGAAGTATTTTGACAAATTATAATAGAAAATGGTTAATTTTTAGGAAAAATACTTGGATATTCAAACTCAAAAGAGAGAGACCTCATGCACTGCAAAGCAGTTCTGGCTTTTGCTATAAAAATCTGTGTAATAAATTAAGGCAATCTTACTGCAAATGATGTGAAAAATCTACTGCAAGTCTGCAAAATACATATTTAGCAGATTGTATTTGAGTCAGTTTGTTTTTATATGTTTGTACTTACTGAAAAGTTAATGTGACATAAGAATATTGTATTTAATCTGACTTATTTCCACATTTACCAAATATTAGGAAGTTCTTACTTGTATAGAAAGCACATACAGGATAGAAACCACTGAAATTACTTGGGAACTGTAGTAAAATTGGTGTTTTCTCCCCACTTTCCCCTCTCTGTTTTTAAGAAAAAGTTTACTGCATCTCATCAGGGCATTGATCAGAAAAATAGTTCCACAAATTGATGAGGAAGGCAGCCTTGCATGTTACCTTCTGTCTAAGAGAGACTTACTTAATGACTGCAAAAGTGGAAGAGATCAATGCAGTCCTTGATTCCACCACTTTTGGCATGACTGTTCTGATACCAGATCCTTTTGAAATTTACCTTTTGTGTTTTATCTTGTTTGAGGATAAGGGGAGCACGTTTCGGTTAATCATTTGAAAGTAATCAGATTTACATTTTATCAAAAGCATAATTGATTGCCATTTCTGAGCGTAGTATGTTTATGGCTATAGCTTCTGTTAATAGTTTCATCAGAGATGTCAACTAATTGAAGGGTACACTAATGGAAGAGGGCAAAAGCAAGTTTAGGCCAGTGTGATACACAGATACACCTTACTGCTTCATCAGGATCAGGACAAGGAAATTATCTGTATATAGAAATACAACTGATTTTTATTTTTAAAAAGAATGGATTTTTTTCCTTAAGCAACTAGTGAGAGGGCAGTAAAGTGTTATGTTGGGCAGTAATTGTTTTTTTTTTCAAATCAGTAAACTTTAGCATCCAAAGTAGGCATAATTAAGGTAATATTTTTCTATGAAGGCAAGAGGTGTAGAAGTATCCTAACTAATCTTAAGATCTCTTAGTGTATTTTTAGCTTTGTAATGTTTGCCAGTACATTTAATTGGGTTTATTACTGCTTTTCATTTTTACTAGATGACTAAACTGAATCCCATTGTACTTGGCAGACCAAGTTTGCCTCTTTTTCCATTTGGTATAGACTGGGGGTAAGAAATATTTGTGATGTTAATATAAATGTGTAATGAAAATAAAGTCTTCTGTAAGGTGTTCTGTTTTAAAACTGGCTTCTCTAACTTTCTACTAAACAGGTAGTCTAAGGCTTAG
Organism: Scytalopus superciliaris; assembly: GCA_013400415.1. Lineage (NCBI taxonomy): Eukaryota > Metazoa > Chordata > Aves > Passeriformes > Rhinocryptidae > Scytalopus > Scytalopus superciliaris. The sequence goes on from VXBX01008009.1 coordinate 73,996, forward strand.
TTCTTCCCTGCATATATTTTTAATTTTTGTATAACTGACCCTTTAAATCTGTCATTCCTGTGTGACAACATAAGTAAGTGCTGTCATAAATGAACAATAAGAAAATGGAGCAGGGACGTAAGAGTCTTAGAAAAAAATGACCTTATTAATAAATGTCAGTGTTTAAAGACTTTTGACTAAGATTTACACTTTCAGATATATCACTTGTATAGGAATCTTACTAAAGTAAGACTTAACCAGTGTTGCAGTTCATCCTAATTTTTTCACAAACTAGTAAGAAGGTTTAAAATAGGGAACAGCTTTTAAATTTGTTCCTCTTCACATAGTTTAGAAAACTATTTCAAAGCAGTTGCATCTATCCAGCTGCAGTGATTAGTCTGTAATCAGACTGTGCTGTAAAATCACTGTCATATTCATTTACTTAAAAATGCCCTCCACCTATTGATAAAATCTTTACTTTTTTTCAGAAATATAGGAAATTACTATTTATATATTGATATCAAGAAGTGAGTTTATGCTTAGTTTTGGGGGAGGGAGGAGGGTGTTTAATTTTTAAACTGGAAGACAGCACTTGTAAAGTAAGGCAATATTCCTGAAAAAAAATTTTTAATCTTTCTAGATGGACTTTCTTCAGCTGATCCAAGCTCTGATTGGAATGCACCAGCAGAGGAGTGGGGAAACTGGGTAGATGATGAAAAAGTTGCTTCTGCTCCTCAACGTGAAGAGAGATCTGATATTCAGAAGGTAAAAGATGGTATTTTCTTCTTAGTGCCAAGACTTTGCCCTTACCACTGCCTTTTCTTTAAGTAACTTAAAGGGTGATGATAAAGGTAATCTCATCTCTTTTACACTGATAAGAATAGCACAATAACACAGAGAAGGAAAATGCTGAATGTTGTTGTTAAGAAAAGAGAAGTCACTCAGCTCCATGTTAAATCTTACTGTCTCACTGTAATTATAAGGATTGCCATATCAGTATAGACTGAGAGGATTTAGATCTGTTTTCATAAATATTTCTTTACAATATTTAATTCTCAATATCAAGACCAGCATTTCCATGCCACCAGTACATGGTGCTCTGTTGCCTTTTCCATTCCTGACTCCTCTACCTGTATTACCAGAGAGCATGTAAAGAATGTGGTCTTCCTAAAATGAACTGAAGTGATAAGATTGTATTCATTTACATTTGTATATGCAATTAAATTCCTTATAGCTATTAATTTGTGTGTAGTCTATGGAAGGCACATTTCGCTGTCATTGTAAATGCTAAATACCTTCTGTTCCCATTTGAAGATTTCAGATAACGAAAGAGAAAAAGCAGAGCCAATTCTTCAGAGTTCTACAAGTGGCAAATCCAAGAAAAAGAAGAAGAAAAAGAAGAAGCAGGGGGAAGAAGCTAACTCTCCTGCACAGGTAAAATCTGGATGGTTTTGACAGGCAGTTGTGAGGAATTCAAGAATTGCCTTATCAGCATCTGAAGCAAAAATTATTTTGGGGAAATTAATTTCTTTAAGGTATTGGATTGTCTACTATTGTTTTGCCACAGTTAAAGTAACTCTGCTTATACTGGTACTTCCTTAATTTGTAGTATTCACAGGCCAAACAAGGAATAATCTGTAATTTTGCTGGGTCTATGAAAATCATTAAATATGGGAAGTATTTATCCTGAATTTTTTTTTTTTTTATATCAAATCAGTATTCTGTACTGTAGGGATGCTTCTAGGAGGAACTGTCCTCTGCATGGGAAGCCATGTCCTCTGAAGGACAACTGCCTTGGTGAACGTAGCTAGCTAGGAAAGTGAAAGAAATTGAAGTTCTCTCTTAAGCTGTCTTCAAGTGCACTTCTTTGAGAATATAGTGGTTTTCGGAAGTATGGTTGTAACTTGATTTATCTGAAATGCTAAGTCTCAATGCCTCAAACTCAGTAGGTGGAGCTACTCTGAGTCAGGTTTTAATGAGGGAGAGAATATTTTCAAGCTGAGGACGGTTGGAGTTTTCTGTGTTACTTAAGTAGCTTGTGAAGATTGCGTGGAAACACATTTGTAAAAATAGCAAAAGCAGGTTGTGCTTCATTTGGCAATTGATTCGTGTTTGAATAGATGAAAACAAGTGCTTTCCTAATAGGAAAAAGCTCTTGTGGACCATTATCATTTTACATCCTGCTTCTGCTTGTAGTGACAGACATTCATAGTTTACATTCTTTACAAAATGATCAATGTTCAGTGAAATCTGACTAGGTGCATTGGAGAAGGGGGGAAAGCAAAACATCAGTCATGCTTGCTTTGGATTTGCTTTTATGGTTATCACATTTTCAGTCAGATCTTTTACATTAATTTTGAAATATTAAATTCCTGCTACATAAAATTATTTTTTCAAGTTGTCTACTTGGAGGTGGAGTTTGTGTCAATTTGCAATGTTTCTTTTGAGGCAAATGCAATCCGAGGGAACTAGGATTGCAGCTTTTTTGGAATTGAAATCTGTTCTGGTCTCTGCAATGACTCTAAGTGTAAGTCAAGATTAAAAGGTTATGGTTAACAGGTATTTGTCAGTATCCTGGATGGATCTTACAGTCTGTGAGGACATTCTGAATTTTTTTTCTATTGCCTGTGAACTGTGTTTTAAATGGTATATGTCAAATATAGTCCTACTGCCCGTATTAACATAATTAGACTCACTTGTTTTATGTATTAGTCTCCAACCATTTCAATTTTGTTACTTTTTCTTTCATCTCTCAGTCTATGATGTCATCAGTTTACAGATGAGAATTTATCTGTATTGGATTTTTATGTAAAATTGGGGATGTTGCTTGATAGGAGCTGGCAGAACTCCTAATACATGACAGAGGTTATCCTTGTTAAAAGAATTTAGTAATTTAACTGGCCAGTCCTACTTCAAACTCACTTAAAATCTGTATATTTATCCTCTGAAAATGGAGCAGTCATCTCTCTCATTGATGATACTTAAATGTTCACTCTTTATCGAGGCAGTGGAAACTAACTTAAGAGCTAAGTGTAAGGCAATAGGTGTTCTTTTCTGTCAAGAATCAACAGACTTAGACTGCATTTTCATAAGGTTCCAGTGCAAATAAGTGAAGGAACAGTGTTTCAAGAGTTAGTTCCAGTTTAAAATCAGAGACCTGTGTACTATTTACTCTTTACCACCACAGAGTTCTAGTGCTATAAACAAGTGTAATTACTTGTTCCATGTTACCCATGTAAAATGAATACTTTCCACCATTAGAGTGTTTAAGGAGCAAAGGCTTTGGATACTTTGAACATATTTTCAGCTTCTGTACTGAGGTTTGTTTTACAGGTGCCATGGCAGACTAAATTGGGTTGCTAAAATATTAAAGCTTAATAATGATAGAAAACTATACACGTTGATACGCAGCACTTGTCTTTTAAAACTTTTCATTTGTAACAATGCACAGAATTGAGAGCAGTCAAGTGTCACTGTGATACTTTTGTGAAGTCCTGAGAATAAATTCAGTTTAGTTGCACATCCTTACAATGTAACAGGAGTGTGAAGTGCAGTTCATTCTGAGATAGGGATTTTTTTTTTTAGTAAACTGTATGAAGAGTAGTGCATTCTCAGCTGTATTTGGTTCCATGGGTATTTTTTCATTATGTTATTCTATAAATTTTGAGTGTTAGTCTAGGCTAATATTAGCCCACTACTTCAATATTTTTTTGATAGATTTTCTTAGTTACAGAAGTTAGTATAGAAGCTGTAATAAAATTAAGGCAACAAAACTCCTTGCAGGGAAGAAGAGTCAGAACTTGACTGCAAACACAGGCTCTTCTTTTTTCCCCTCCCACACCCCTTTTTGTAGGACACTGAAGAACTGGATAGAGAAGCTGGAGAGGAATTTCAGGAGGATACCTCAAAAGTTCAACCACAGAAGGAAAGAGCTTTTTCTCTGAAGACCATAAGTACTAGTGAACCAGCTAAGGTAGGGATGCAAAATTTGGTTTATGTTACAATTTGATTTGGAAGTGCAGAAGTCCTTTCACACTTTAGTAAGTTGTGTAGATAAGGTTACAGTAAGAATACTGTTTCAGGCTATATGCTTATGAATGTAAAGGTAATTGAGCAGTTGAATTTCAGATAGATATCACAAGTTTTAAAAAATATATCTGCTCTGAAAAACAGTATCTTCCAAATCAGTAGTCACTTTCTTGACTGGGAAGTTATTTTCTCATTTGAATGTTCAGGCAATAGTTGAAAACTTTGAAATATGGAAACATAAGAACTAATAGGTTTTAGCAACAGAATGAAGTGTTACTAACTTACCATATTCTGATTTACATGCTGTCTAAAATGGACTTTTTTATAGCTGTACTGAGCTTAATGATTGAATAAGAAAAGTTTATATTTGAACTAATTTACAAACTGTTTGCTTCAGCTCACAGTTGAAACATACTCTAGAGAATACAAGTTCTTTTTCAATCTTCCTCCAAATAGCAGCTTTCTCAGATACTGCTACCCTACAAAGTATGGAGGAGATGTAAAGTATTTAATATTTATAGTGGCATTGATTTAGTGGTCCATAAAGAGTGAACAATATAAGTGTGGCAGCAGTTTGGTGTCAGAGAGTGTATGTCAGAATACTGAGTTTTAATTTTTAATTTGTAAGCATTAGTTTCATAAGGATAACAAGGTCTTAAGATTCAAATGAAAATACTACAATGAAAGCTTTTACAAGAGGATGAAGGTCAACAAAGAAAAAGTACAGAAGTGTGTTGAAAACATGCCTTAAAAAGCATATTCACTCAGATATACTTAAGGTTTACTGTAAATATCCTACATCAAAGTAGAGCTTTACTACAGTTACTTAGATTAGATCTGTTCAACCTTTATTCAAGATCAGCAACAGCTACCTGTTCTGTCTGACTTAGTGCATAGCTGGGTTTTGTGGTGGTTTTTTGAAGCTGTATTTGAAAAGACATCTGCCTCTGTGTGCAAGTGACTTTGTTCCTATCAGTGTATGGGTTTTTAAAAAAAACGTAGAAGAAAATATATTGTTTCATTTTAGAGGCTTTAGTTGAAAATGTGTAGGCAGAAAACTTGGGTTGTGACAGCAGGGTGGGGTTTTTTGACATCTAGAAAGAAGTGTACTCATGCATCCCAAAAAAGGCTATAGCTTTTGCTGTTCAGAAATCTAAATTGATTTGAAATGTATCAGCAGTTAGATTTTTTTATTTTTTCTGCCAAAATACAAGCCCGGTTCCAGAAGACTTTCTGCAATTCATTAGTGTTTATAATCATACCAAACTTCTTAGGTGATTTGGTGGCATCAGCATCTGATGTAGACCCACACTGCATTATTTTTGAGGGGCATGAGAACTCCTCTTACTCTTGAATCTTAAATTCAGTCTGTTCGTATATGTGCCTCTGTATATGTGTGTAAGTGGTGCTTGAAACAAGAGGTAGTCTGTATTAAACTTGGTGTGGGAGCAGAGGACAAACAAAACCATTACTAACATTCTCTGGAATTGGAGTTGGTAAAGGACAACTTGGGAATTGTTGTTTCTGACAATGCAGATGGTCTGTCAGTCTTTATCAAGTCTCCTTGCCGCCAGATTCGGCCTCATTGTAATTTCACACATGCAAAGATGCCTTCCAGTATTGTTTGACTCAGCTGTTCCAAAAAGTTTTAGAAACAGTCTGTGACTGATGTGTGAAATGGATGACTTGAGTTTCCAAAGTAGGTAATCTAGTCTCGAGCAAGTGCTCCAAAATACGAGAACCAAATATAAGGAAAAATAAACTGAGTACAATCCTCATAGACACCAGAAACAGATGAGTGTTGAACGTTTCTGTTTCACATCATGCTGTTTTTCCCATGTTATACATTGAGCTTCATTGAAACATTTTGCATTTTATCAGCAGGCATGGTTTTTAAATGAAGAAATCTTTTTGAAAATCCTTCATTTGTAATGATTTGACAAGTAACTACTTCATTACTAAATCATAGAATTAGGCATGTAACTATTTATATAATCAAACAGGCTTTATTCATTGTTTCAGGTCTCCTTTCTGAATGGATTTGTTAACAGAGAATATCCTAGAAAAGAGTAGTACCCAGTTTTTAATGTTTGGTATCGCTACCCACTTTCCTGTATCCAAAATTTAGATAGAAGTATTTGGAAAAAATACAGATAATGCTGTATGTACCTATATCATTACATTTGCAGTAATACTGCATGATGTAACATTCAAGCTGCAACATGTTTGTTAGTCAACCTGAGACAGCTGAGCTATTAAAGTCTTAATTGAGTTGCTTTACCTGCTGGTGGAGTGTGTCTCTGTCCTAACAAAACTATGACACCAGTTACCTGAATTGATTACCTTGCACACGAAGCTTTATGTCCTCTTTTTGTTCTAGAAACCACATTTCACTGTGTTAAAACTAACTTAATTATGTGGCTGATGATTGCTAATCATTAAACAAAACTCAAATTAGCTAAGCTTGGAATTCCTATAGGATGGGAGTTCATTTTGTCAGCATAGTTGATACATAAAAACATACATGAGATTAATTTTTCAGTAGATTAAGAGAAGCACTGCAATTATAGTTACAAAAAAAACCCTTGTTTCAGTTGATGCATAAGGGTACAGCAAGCTATTCATAAAAGGTTAAAGAAGTGCCAGTCTCTAAATTCATGTGTTTGGTTTTTTCAATTAAAGCTGTTTCATTTCTTTCTTAGTATGATCTATGATTAAAAAGAAAATTGTATCTTTCCTCTTTTGTATAGTTTGACTGAATTTTTGAGATGCTTGCATTATAGTGATGCAAGCAGTACAAATGGGTGAATATAACATAGGATCTATGTCTGCATTGAGGGCTGGGTGTAGACTTCACTGTTTTGCTGTCAGATTTTCAGGTCTTGGCCACTGTGGCACAACTACAGTCATGACTTCTTAATAACATCCTAAAGTTTGAGTTTTATTGCTTGCCTAAGACACTGTTCTAATACTGTGTTCTTTTCTGAAGTCTTTTGTCATTTGTTGACTGGCTGTGGGATCTTACATTTTTTATGTTCCGGCTTTCCTATTGGAATGCCAAAATGTTTTGGGGTTTTTTTTTTCCTATTTTGACCTGTTTTGCTGCCATTTTAATTACAATAAATGCTACACACTAAATTACTGTTGTCTCTGTAGTGTGAACCTTCAGAATCGAGTAGATAATTGGAAAATACTATGAGTATCTTGGCAGCTATTTCTGCAGTAGTGTCCACTGAAATACTTGCTGACTGGTCTTGCAAATATTTGTTATTCTAATAAAAGCATATGGAGTGTTTTGAGCAGTTGATAGGAATGACTGCAAATCCTTTTTAAACAAAAGTTTGATTTATTTGGGGTTTGAGTTGTGTATTTGGGCCTCTGTAATTTACCTCTTTGCCTTGCAACCAAATGCATAGGTGTTGCTGTCTTATATCTCTCTTGAATAAGTATTCCAGAATCTTTTTAGGATCTTGGTGATTTCTAGATTGTTCTCGCTTTCTTTGCATATCATGTATTTTGAGAATGAATTTGTGTGGTTTATCTTTGCTTGTATGCAACTAAAAATTTTGGCACTAGATGGCAGTCATAGTATTACAGCCTCAAGTTAAAATTTTGAAGGATTTTAACGGCTTAATTTTTCAATGCCATCTTCTCAGCAGCTGATAAGTGTACTGCCCAAATAACATCATATAAGAGTATTTATTGTATGACTTAACAAACTTTTGGAAACTTCTTTTTTTCTGTTTCTCAAATAGTCTGAGGAGCCTCCTTCACTTGCTGTTTCTACTGAGCCATCTGTAATTGTACCAGAGAGCAATTCTGACAAGATCGCTTCCCAAGTGCCACAGATGCTGCAAGAGACAGATGTTTCTAGTCCCAGTATTAAGCAAAACAGTGTGCCTCCTCCACAGAGTAAGTATCTGTTGGTGCAGTTCATTTGTCTAAATTCAGGTTGTGCTTTTTCCTTACAGAGTCTTATATAGTCAGAATGCTTTGCCCTGGGGTTTGAGTTTTAGAGTGCCATATCAGGTACTTGCGTATTTAATTTATACATCTTGCCATATTTTTAACTTCCATTGATATATTTGTTTTCATTTTGAGAAAAAACTGGCTTCATAGGCTTGAATGACTGAAAATGTCTGTTGGGCTTGTCAAGTCCTTAAGAGACATTTGGATCCATCCATGAGGACTGCAGCTCCATGCTGTGTCTAAGGAGTTCTGCCAACACTCTTTCAAAGGCTGGCTTGTGAGCCTTCAGTGGAGAACAGATGGCTAGTGACATAGCAGTTGACAGGATATTTAGCTACCAAAAGTTTGGAAAAAAAATACAAACAGTTCAATTTTCAACCTGCTGGAGTTTTTTGACTTCTCAATTCAGCTCATTAGCATCTTTTTCTATATGCTTTCATGTAATCATGGAGGAAAACTGTTGCTTGTATGGGAATAGAAAGGGTTTTGTTATAGCTTAAGAGCACATAAATCAGACTGAATTGCTGCAGGTATATTGTTTTTTGAAAATATGCTGTGCCCAAAGATGCTGTATGTACCCTCTTGCTGCACTCTGCAAAAGTGCTTGTACTAAAGTACTCACACAGTAAGACAGGAAAATTAGAAGGGAAATCAGGATGTGAAAGCCATTGCTTAAAAAAACCCCCAAACCTATTGTTTTGAATCAGACTTTCTAATAAAATTAATAAATACTGACAATCTGTAATAAGTTCCTGGCTAAGCACTGAAGTACTAAGTGAGTTTTTAATGACTGCAGAAGAAACATGATGACTTCATAATAAGTCTCATTTGACTGCAGTAGTTGGTTTCTTGGTTTTGAATACATGAAACAATGGAATCTTTCAAGTCAATGTGTCAACTGATGACTTTTTGTTCTGATTCTAAAATATGAAATCTTTTGTGATTGATTCATGTATTGCTAATTGAAAGAACATCTCTTATGTTCAGGATGTACAGTACTTTACCTGTTTCACCACTTTTGGCAGCCAGCATGTTTTGAGGCAATCTGTTTTGTTAAAAGAACATAGTGCTGCCTTACTCGATTATGCATCCCCACCTCACCTCATCTTTGCACAGTTCATTATTCTTAGAAATACTCTGCTGACATGTCACATATATAGTGACTAAAACCAGTGTAATCTGTAAAAGTGAGCATTTAATGTCAATTGTGTACAGTGCGTTAATTTTAGTTAGCCAGAAAATAACCATCACTCTTGTGTAAATAACACATTTGCAAAATTAATTACCTTTGTTGTGTATCACTCTGTGTTTGTGGGGTCAAAAGGTAGGTGAAATTGGCAAATGTTGGTCTAGATGTACTTTAAACTATTTGGGAGAAGCAGGTGAATGGAACTGCAAGTTGATGTTCTGAATTACTTCATAATAATATGGTGTGTACTATGCAGGATTTTAAAAGTCAGTATCTGTAAACGTTCTCAGTCCTAACACTATAGTTATGTTTTGTTTTTTAGCAAAGTCTGAAGAAAGCTGGGAATCCCCCAAACAAGTTAAAAAGAAGAAAAAAGCGAGAAGGGAAACGTGAAGTTCCTGAGATGGACATGTGTTGCTGAATATTGTCATGAAGATGCTGTTTATGCAATAATTTGTGAACATGTACAGGATTTTATATAAATTTCAAACAATTTTTAAAAACAGAACTGCTGTGAAAACAAACATCTTTAAAAAGGAATCAAATGAAAGTAACTTTATGTTATAGCAAACAGAACATGCTACATTTGAAAGACGTTCTGAAGAGTCTGTTTTTCCAACTTTTGGAGAGAGATCTTAATTAAAAAAAAACTGGTTTTACAACACAGTGCCCTGTTTACAACAGATTATACTCTCATCTACAGCTGTGGATAAAAGATTTATTTCAAGGAAGGGTTTTCTGTAAAAATAATTGTCTGTACAGTAGTGGGTGTTTCTTGCCTCTCTTATGAGTGATGCATTAGAAGCACAGAATGTCAACCATCTGAATTTGTTTCATGCCTAAATCAAAGTGCTTTGATTAAATACATAATCTGCCATATCTTTACAGTAAGTTGGTTAGCAAGTCTGCTAGCTGTTACAGGAATCACAAGTGCAAATCATTAACCATTTGTACAGCCAGACCTTCATGGTTTACTATGTGAAGTTAACACAATAAAACTGCTTTGGGTTAAAAGTTTGAGAATGTGATTTGAAACTTGAGTATGGTTCATGAAGTTATTTTTTATAATGTCTACTACCTTACTTGAATTATTGAAGATAACGGTATATTTTTAAGAATGCAGTAATGTGCATAAAATTGGTTTTCTCCTTCATTCCCTACAGTTCTTGATTTATTCAGAATCCTATTTAAGACTGTATTCTTTCAACTTTTCAACTCTCGGAATGAACTGAAATCAAATGTTTCCTTCCCTTAACACTTGTTAACTTACCATGCCAAATTCTCTTATGTCTATTACTAAAACTCTGAAGAAAGCAAAGTGGATCTTTCACAAATTATTTGGGCTTTCAGAGATCTGTTGGAGAACTGGAGTAGCTTCAGACAGCTTTAATTGACATTGTCAAGACCAGTTATCAGGAACACATTTTTTTACTGCCTTAACCTGTAGTATGTAGAATGTGTCTAGACTTCTGGACAGGAACTAGTGTTTTTATATAAAAAAAAAAAATTAAAAATGATGCAAGTATAGCAGTTGTAAAATAAAGACTATTTCCCGCTTGAAACTGTTAATTAAAATGGTGTTTAAGATGTGTTGCCATTTTCAAGCACTGTGTAATGACATGGTATCGAACTGGCAGAAGCGTTTGTGTCTGTAAGGTGCATGCTCAGCCATGTACACTGTAAATAGCCTCTACAACAATCTGTTTGGTAGGGATGGTAATTAACATCACCTGGTAAATCCAGTTAAAGAAGAGCCAAGATTTCTTTTCAAATTATTGGCTTCTGGGTTTGTGGCACAAACAGAATTATTAACAGCTGTAATGAATGGTACTGATCAACAACCTTGTACTCTCACTGTACTGGACTGCAGTTCGACAGTATCACAGGACAAGAACAGATAATGCAGCAAGCTGGGTTTAATTGTACTGAAAATGCACCTTGCTAATGGAGAGCTTTCCTAATAAATGGATACTAACTTGCACAGGTATTAACCCCTGTATATCAGGAACATGACACTCTGAATTGATTTGTTAAAATAAATTGAGCATATTGACAGTATTGATTTATTTACTGGGAGGGAATAATGCTTGAGAATGATATCTGTCAAGATTCATGTAAAATAAATATAGAACTGAAGTACGGCTTTTCAAGGAGTATCTTAAGGCAAACATGAAAAATAGGATATTATGAAATCATGCAGCGTCCTTTGCATGTAAATATAATTTTACTTGTTGTCTTCATAGTAAAGGTTAAAAACAATACCCTTTGAATTCAGGTTTTTAATGTATGTCTTAAATGTCTGTTTCCAACCTGTTTGTTGTGCTACAAGCCTCTTTTGTAGAAAATACAAAGATTTTATGTAATGAAAGAGACTGCCCCCAAGGGCTTTCACTGCATAAATTCTTTATTCTTTTTTTTTTTTTTCCTCTTGATATTTCTGGGTTAGTAAGTGCTAGCTCTTGAATAGCTTGTCATTCTGGAAAAGAAACAAATTAGCCAAAACATAGGAACCCTGCTAATTAACTGTTACTGCTAAGCAGGATCATATAAATACATAGCCTTCCTTTCAAAATGTTGTTACCTATTTAGCAGCACCTCTTACTGTTTTCTTAATGTGCAGTTTCAGTGTCTTAGAAAGCAGAACTTGCTTTGTTTGACATTCATTAAAGAGGTAGTAACTGTATATCATATTGTCTATAAATAGCAACTTGGTTATCTGTGTACTGTCATGTTTCTATGACTGAAGCAGTGGTTAGTCTTAATGATACACTGAATTCAAACTTTGGTACTTGGATAGAGCGAAAAACACCATTTAAAGAAACTTTTTTCTTCCTTTTTTTTTTTTTTTTTGAATGCATGGAATGGTTTCATAAATCCAATATGTTGGTTTTTTCTAAATATTCTGGAATTATTTATATGTGTAATTTAAACTTGTGATGATGTGTAATTGGATAGTCATGGCATATTTTTATTTCTTTTGTGGGGAGGGAAAGGTGTACAGAATTCATATGTGCTCATTACAAAGGTAACTGCATTGGTTTGGAGGGTGGTGAAAACTGTATTTCTGTTGCCCTTTTAGAAGTCTAAAGAAAAAAGTGCAAAAGAAGAGCACTACTTTAATATTTACTAAGAAAGAATGTACATATTAAAAACATTTCAAAATTTATAGAAATACTTCTAGTACTGTTGTGTTGTAACTGAATGTATCTCATTTGAAACTGCCTTATTAATAGTTGCTAGCCATCGGATTGTCCTGTGAATAAGGCTTTTGAAAAGTGCAGACATGGGAGTACTTGGTTTAAGCAGATAATTTCATCTATTACTAATCGTGGTGGTTTTGCCTTTAACTCAACTTCATGGCCAGTCAAGATTTCAGCTATTAAAAAAATGCGAGTCTCTCGCAGCCACTTGTACCTGAGTGTCCTTCTGGTGACTGCTGAGTACCAATGAAGGGCTGTTCTGGTTTTTCAGGCCAGTACTGAAAGATTTCTTCATTGCTCTACTGTAAACACAAGGAGCGGGGAAAACCAACTAAAAAAATTAAGTTACTTCTTAAAACATTCTGCAAAAAATATTTCATGTTAAAATTCTGAGTGAATTGCTTTATTTAAGAACCAAGAGTATAAGCCAAGTGAATTTGGGTGGGGAAAAGGACGAGGAAAGGCTCCATGACCAACAGTTCTTAACTTGAAAGTAAGTAGTGTGGTAACACAATGGATTTTATTCACTGCAGGACTAACAGAACTGCTGCTGGTTGGGATGGATGTTGGAAACAAAGTGGGATGACTTATATTTTTTTTCATGGGCGGAGGTGGGAACTATTGTTACCTGTATTTTATATCACATTATTAATTATTTGCATGTTGTTCCTATTGAAACTTGGTTGAATTACTAAAATTGTCTAGTCTCCATAGTGGATCCCTTCAGTTGAGGAAATCATTGAACTTCTGCTCTTTTAAATTTCAGGCTAGTTGTACCAAGGTGAAGATTTCTGGTGCACTGAAAATTGGTTTCTTTACTGAAATTGTGATGTGTCTAATGTTGGTGTACTCTGGAAAAGAAAAAATGCATTTAAAACTCTTACTACAAAACTCATGGTTTCAGGGTTTCATACAATGCTCTTACAAAAAAAATTCTTAGGAACATCTGCTTTAATGTTAGCATCCAGTAATATTTTAACTTTGCTCAGTATTTTTAATTCAGTCCATGGTAGAATGTAAGTCGTGTACCACTCAGGTTGCCACAATGAGCTCAGAAAACTCATTAGTTTGAGGTGGTTCCCTGTTTTCTCGTGAACAGCAAGTCTCTTACACACACAAGTATTTCACCTTAGCTGTTCAAATAGGCTCTGACTTGGAGCTAAGTGATTCCTTATTCCAAATACCTGCTGAAAGTTTAAACCAAATATGCTTTTAGTGAGGGTGGTTTTGTTTGGGTTTTTTTTTTCCAGAGGCTGTTCTGACAAGGCTACCACAGCTTGTTTTTCATGACTATTCTTTCCTTAGCTATTCTTACCTACAGAGCTAGTGAACGAAGTGATGCCTTGAGCTATGTCTGCGAGCAAAGCTCTGGATAGGAGATAACTCCTCTCTGGTGTGATTCTGTAACTTGGACTTGCTCTCAGACAGCCAGGCTTTTGAAGAGACCCTGGAGACCAGTGCCTTCCTGAATCCAGACCCTTCCAGACCAGTGCTGCAAGAGTAGGAGCTGTATGAACTGATTGCCCCTCTGCGGCTGAGTGGCTGGGTGTATATCCAAGGGGATGAGCAAGGTTTGCTTTTGCTCTCCGTCTCCAAAGGCAGTATGAAAAATCAGTAACCTCCCATTTTCACCTGTACACAAAGGCAGTTATTGAATGCGGGAAATACCTGCAGCCATGTCTGAAATTCCTGCAGAATGAGTTTTCTCAACTGCAAAAGGGAGGGATTCAATGAGACGCTTCTACAACAGGTAAAGAAGCAAGTGAGTGCTGGGAGTTTTAAAGAACACGCTTCTGAAAGCACAAAAACAGTTCATCCCCTTTAAAGGTAAGGGAATTGGGTAAAGCAAGAGACCCATTGGCTTAACAGCAGACTTGTGAGTCTGCTCAAAAACAAAACATACATGGATGGAAAAGTGCATAAACACCTGTTGAAAACTACATGGACATTGCTAGGGCATGCAATTAGAAAAGAAAAGGCTCAGCCAGAGATGCAGTTAGAAAAGAAAAACCTCAGCTCAAATTGATCTTGGCCAGAGATGTTAAAAACTACAAGAATAGGTTCTTCAGGTACAAAAATGACAAACAGGAACAGAAAGAAAATACTGTCCCACTGATAGAAAAAAGAGGTCAATTAGTCACTGATAATGCTGAAAAAGCAGAGGTTCTCAACACTTCCTTGGCTTCATCAGCACTGCTGGGCCCCCAGCCTTGGGAACAAAAATCCAGGCTGATACAAACACAGACCCACCAGTGTCCACAAAGAGAGAGAGGAGCCTGACCCCTGTGAATCAATGGGCCCTGGCATTACCTGCCTGAAGGCGTCAAGAGAGCTGGCTGATACTATTGCAAGGTTACTCTCCATAGCCTTTGAGAAGTTGTGGAGATGGAGGGATGTCCCAGAGAACTGAAAGAAGAATAATGTCACTCTCATCTCCAAGAAGAGCTTAAATGAGGATTCAGGAAATTACAGCCCCCCCATCAGTCTTGCTTCAGTCCCATGGAAAAATTACAGAATGAATCTTCCTGGGACCTGTCAGAAGTCAGATGAGGCCTGGGATTGGGAAAAGCTAGTGCAGATTCATCAAGGGTTGATGAATTATGCTTGACAAACCTGATCATTCTTCGGGACAAAGCAACCTGCTTGGTTGATAGGTGAGTGGTGGGCATAGTCTACCTGGATTTCTCCAAGGCTTTCAGTCTGGTTTCCCACAGCCTCCTCCTAGTGAAATGGATGGGCTACAGTCTGAACAAGTGGTCCATGTGGTGGTGGGAAACTGGCTGACAGGCAGCACCCAGATGTTGTTGGTAAATAGCTCCTTTTCAAACCAGTAACCTGTTATAAGTGGGGTCCCTCAGGGACTGACATTGGGCACAGTGCAGTTTAATGCCTTCACATGTGGTCTGGAAGATGGGATCAAGTGCACCTCAATGAAATGTCCCAGTGATACCAAACTGAGTGGGAAGGGAGAGCCACCCTGCAAGACCATGTGGATAGCTGGAAAAGTGGGCTAACAAGAACCTGGTGAAGTTCAACAAGGGCAAGCATAAGGTTTTGCACTTGTGAAAACATAACCCAGGAGTGCAGTACAGGCTGGGATCTACCCAGCTGGGGAGCAGCTCAGTGGAAAGGGACCTGGGGATCCAGGTGGACAATAAGCCAATGGGATGCTGGGCTGCATCCACAAGGGCAGAGATCAAGAAGTCATTATCCCACTGTGCTCAACACTCATTGGGCCACCCCTGGAATAACTGTGTTCAGTTTTGGTCCCCACTATACAGAAAAGATGTGGACAGGCTGGAGAACATCCAGAGAAGGGCAACAAATGTGATCAAAGGACTGGGGAGCCTGTCACTGGGGGAAAGTCTGAGAACTGGGTTTGTTCAGCCTTGAGAAAAGAAGGCTTAGGGGAGGCCTTATCATCATGATCCAGTATTTAATGGGTGCTATAGAGAAGATGGAGACTCCCTTTTTACAAGGAGTTCAATGGAACAGACAAGGGGTATTGGGTACAAGTTACTCCTGGGGAGGTTCTGATTAAGGATACAAGAAAATTTTTTCACAATGAGAACAAGCAGCAATTGGAGTAATCTCTCTAGAGAAGTTATGTATTCCCCAACACTGGACAATTTAGAGATTCAGCTGGACAACATGGGTCATTTTGTCTAGACAGTGCTTTTTCCAAGAAAGGTTGGATCAGATGATCCTTGTCATCCATTCCAACCTGGTGTTCTATGATCTCTGGTAACTAAAAATGAGGTAATATCTTTCCAAACAGGATAGAGCCAGTGCAAGAACTGTTGTTACAATTTATGAAAAACTACAAAGGGCGGATTTGAGGTTGATTGCAAGAGTTAAATCATCCTGATTTAAAGTTATCTTATTTATAGCTTCAACTTACTACATAATGAAAAGTGGAGGTCTAATAAGTTTGCTAATGAACAGCTATTCCCTGTGTGTATAGCTTATTTGTATACACTGTGATTAGGTATTTCCTTAAACTTTTCTTCATTGCCTTAAAACCTGCTGAGAGGAGCTCAGGCTGTCCAGTTGGCTCTGCCTTCCTCTGAGCCCCCTTACCTTTTCTGCCATTTGATCTGCATACACACAACTCCTGAACGGCTCCCAGAAGTGGCTGTACCAATGTCAACTCCTTTCCTTGTGCTTCCCTAGGAAAAGAAGGGCTGCCTGAAATAGGTGCTACTTCATGTGCCCATAATAATCCATGCCTTGGGGGCTAAGGTATTTCAAGCGTCCAGCAAATGCCAAAACTCTTGTTTTCTCTATTCTTGGTTCACCTTTTATTTACTCATCTGGCTTATTCAAAGCTGACTGGCAAGGTAATCTCTTCCTGACTATAAGCTTGAAGTATCCCAATATGAGATTGTAATGGGCAAAGCTGTTTTCGCAGCCAGAAGGCTTTTCTTGGAGCTTCCTTTCTGGATCATTATCCAATCTCAGATAACTTTGTGGAGCTCTCATCCAGACAAGCTGGAAGACTGTATGTGTTCCTCATACAGACACACCTGTTTTGTCAGGTAACCCAGTGATGAGTTACCTCTGTGCCCAGTGAATTTGAAGCTGTATGCTGTGCCTTAACTGAGGGACTGTGAAATCTCTAGAAGAACTCTCAGACTAAGCATAAAAAATGTGTTTGCATTTGAATGAGGTGGGATTTTGGTTTTAAGAAAAATAATGGCATCACTAAATACCAGAAAACTGGCCTGTTGTTTCCATATTGTCTGAGTGCACAAAAATTTTAAAGAGAAAGCAGACTGCTATAAAATTCTACATGACTGCTACCTGTCTTTCTGTAAGTGGGAAAGTCTGTGGCCTTTGTAGAGCAGGGTTAATACTGGTGTTACATTAAGTAGGAGACTCTCACAGCTGTCTTTAACAGGTAAGGGTCCACCTTCATAGTTACCATCTGTCACCACTATGCCTAGCTGATTATTTTTAAATAATTTAAAAATCTTAATCATGGTGGAGATCTTAAGTATTTTCTTTCTGCAGTTTTCAGGGACAGAGGTTCAAACAGCTATCTACCCTGAATTAATGTGATTATTTAATTTTTAAAAATAAAAGAAAAAGAAAAATGTGTCTTTTTAATAAACAAAAATCACATTACTCAGATTTGACCTGGGTATTGAACATTTTTGAACAGTAATACTAGTAGTAAAAAGTCTTTAAGTGCTTTTCTGGAGTGGGCTCAGCACTTGATAGAATTGAGCAGGTAAATCAATACTGTGCTATTTTATATTCATATACTACAGAGATGCAGTTCAAAGTCATCCAAGCCATGCAGCCTGTTGTTAACCGTGGAACTTCTGCATGATGTTTTGGGAGCATGTCTTTTTCTGTGAGTCCTTTCTAGGCATGCAGAACAGCAGATTTAGTGATTGTTTTTGTAACGATTAAAACACTTTAACTTGTACTGCCTTGAATATAAAAAATACTTCATAGAGATGCATAATTGAGAGGTTCCAAAGCCTAGTACATCGGTGGCTGAGAGGGGCAGGTTTTTACATACCCAAAGATTGCCACATGTTTTGGATTTCTGCACTTACATCATGCAAATCATAGACTATGGTCAAACTTCGTCAGAAGTCATGTGTGCCACATCAGAAAATAACTTTTTGCCAGGTCACTTTGAGGCAGAATATCTGTTGTGCAGCACAAGGTAAACATGTGGAAGCAGGATCGCAAGTGCTTCACTTTACGCTATTAATTCCATCACTAAAAATCTTGACTTTGCACTAGTATGCCACTGGGATTCATCACTCTCTCCTGCCAGAGAGCATCATGTTGGAACACATTTTCTTATGTGGAGACTTAATGTAATGTTAACATCTCTTGAGAGCACCACACGTTATCTTTCACACAGCATTTCACTTCTGCTTTGTGTTGCTGCTGTATGGAGGACATAATACAATTTGAGGCTTTAACCTCTTCAGACTTAATCATTCCAAATATTTCTTGAGCGGTCCACCTCAAAGGAGGTATTTTGCCAAGTTTAACTGAGGGAAGAATTCCTAACTGCAATTTTTGTTCTTTTCTTTCTCTGGTAAATCAGTGGCTCAGCCCCTCTCCAAATAAAGTGAGTTGTCATCAGGGTATTCTGTCTCCATCAGCAACTTTCAGTGAGAGGTGCTGTCTTACAAATATGAAGCTATTCTATGTGACAGTTAAGTAGTTTAAAGGCTCATATACACTAAATATCAAAGGGGGAAAGGGAAAATATGCAGATTTGTATTTTCAAAGTATGCTTGGGTTTGGAGACTGTCACATCATTGACTTTTATGTTAAAAATGAAAGTTGGATGCTGAGAAGCTGAGCAAACAGCTTTAGGTACTTCAAGAAAGTGCAATAAGGAAGCTGCAGGATGCATAGGAGTGGCATTGAGCTGTTACACACGTACCAACTTGCCCAAATCAGTTTGACTTAATTTTGATGCTTTAGGCAACAATTCCAGAGTACTTCAGAATCACTTGAAACATTGACTGAATCAGACAATGACTTAGAAAGTACTGCTCTCCAAAGTGAGAAATGCATATCATTCTGATCTGCAGAGATGGCCTTCCCAAATGCTAAGACTAAGCCACTTCTATTCCAAAGGCTCATAAATAACTGTTTGAAAATAAATGAGTTGCAATGGAGATGAGGAGTTAGAACTGTGTCTTACTGCAATTACAGTTTCTCTGTCTATTACTGAACACCAGTGTGAGCTGGGATATCTCTGCAATGTTGGCTCAGTCAGGATTTCCCAAAGTTGCTCCAGGCTATAATCAAAGCACATCAAGATGTGCATGTCTATAACATGCTTCACAGTCACAATACAGTAATATACATTGATAACCTATACGGAGACACACAGCAGAAAGCAGTGTGATTGTGAGACAAGCTTTTGAACTCATGTTTATACTGTCCTTGGGGATCAGTTGTTGAACAATGCTATTTCAGTAGAATTATACTGGTATTTATTGTGTGATATGCTATGCAAAGCTGAGGATGAAAAATCAGACTTATGACCTAAGCTATCAGTGTTACTTCTGGCATGAGGGATCTTAGGAGGACATTTTGGAGGAGACTGTGATGAAGAGTAGCCAAGAGTATCTTTGATTTCTATAATTAGAATATTAGCAGCCTTGATATTTTTCCCTTTAGAAGAGACAATATAAAATACACAGTATTGGAAAGCTTCAGTCTCACCACCCCCACACATACACTTGGTATTGGTAGCTACATCTTCTGTAGCTTTAAATCTAGATTTCCTAGCTGCATTTCTTAATACATACAAAAGATTATAAATTGAACGAACAATCCAATTAAACTTTCAGCACCATCAGCACTGTACAGAAGTGTTTCCCTTGCTCTTGAAGTAGCAAAACCAATATGTGCTGTATCTCTGCACTTCACGAAGGACATACCCTGGACCTGTAATTACATACAGTGTATATAAAAGGTGTTAGATTGCATACACAGTACTTGCACTTTGCCTCTGTATGGGCTGCAGAAAAAAGGCAGGTATTGGCTGTGTTTGAATTGCTATTGTATGCTCAGCAAATCAATCATCAAGGGGATTCAGGACAGATGGCTGAAGGGGACAAACCCAGCTGACATTTTCACAGTGTAAAGGCACCATCTCCTATGGCACAATCTGCAGGCTTGGCTGGCAAGCGACTCCATAATAAGTAGGAGGGGTAAATGAGAAGAGGATGTGACACTGTGAGAAAGTTAAGGGCTTTTTTTAGCATAGAAAAAAAACATTTGCATGACTGGAAGTCTCTGAAAAGCTGCATGGCAAACCTCTGCCTGTGGTCAACACTGGAGAGCAGAACTGGATGGCACGCCCTGGAGTTTTCTCAAGAGTCCATCAGACTTGGAAGAGGGCAGGAAAAGAGGAATAACTCCATAGATATTCCAAGTAACAGTGGTGATACTATTCAGTTTCTTTGAAGTTGGTGATTGCTCAAAGCTATGTTTTTTTGTGCACTTGGTTTAATCTGTTAAAGAATAAAGTGCACCTGGGGAAAAGTCTAAGTAGGCCCCCAGGTGAAGTGGTGAGTTACTGCTTGAAACCAAACAAAATACAAAACTGGGAAGTGTTTCTTGTGTAAGTTACAGGCAGTAATAAAATACAGTTATGGAAGATGTGTTTTAATTTCTATTTACTGTACTTAAAATCAGTATGGGTTCCCAACAGAACAGAAGCACATGATTTATTACTGGACTGAGATTGTTGATAAAAGACAAAATGATTGTGACTTCTACTAGACATAAGCCAAAAAAATGAAATAAATAAATAAATTAATCCAAACAAATATGGAAACAGAACATACTTGATGATCAAACCTGGGAGGGAATATCTACCTTCTTCTATATCAAGTGAGCTATAGAAAACTGAGTTTTAAAAGAAGGGGAAAAACCAATAATCACATAGTGAAAAAGGGAATAAAATCTGGCAACATTCCCAGTGTTGAGCCATACTCAATTGAATCCATAAATTAAACATTAACTAATCTAACTAATGGAACTAAAAGGAAATAAATGTTATTTGATGTATATTAGCTTTTCTTAGAAGGTTTGCCTTTCCTATCAATCAAAGACCTGTGATCTCTCTGACCACAAACTCAACACAGTATTAAAACCTGTCACTGAGATTTCCTTTGCTCAAGCAACCTGGCAAACAGTGAGGCTGCTGGCAGCACAACAACCAATTTATCCAACAGCCCTGTCTCATCCTTGTATGCTGTAATTTATGGTCTATAATTGGCTACAGATTATGGACAAAATGTCCCAGTCAGTTTAATACTAATGCATAAGCATTCAGGCCAAAAGACAAAAAAACCTCCAAGCATGACCTTCCACTAGGTCAGTGTAGTAAAAGGTCATGTGTAATTCTGGGGATGTTTTAATATGAATAGTGAAGAGGAATGGGGGGTACAATCCCCACAGTGTGTCCACTGACTAAATAAATACTGTTATGTCTGATGCCTGCAGTTTTAAAGGCTTTTACAAAACAGACTAGGTCCCCAGACTAGTGAGAGAAACAGTAAACAAAGGACTGGAAGCAGTGTCCGATTAATTAATTTATCAAAAAGACCGGGAGAAGAGCTAGCATAGAGAAGTTAATAAGATACGAGGTGCTAAAGGTCTCAACAGCATGATGGAGGAAGAGATGATGAGTTTTAGTTGGATACAGGACACCTGCACTTACCAATTTGGTTGATAAACAGTTTAAAATGGTGGTGGTATTTCCACTTCTCAGCATCTTCAGGTATGGTGAGCCAGTGGGGGGGAAAAGCCAAAGTTCTTCCATCTCCCTTGGTATAAGTTGGGGCTCAAGGTTTAGCAGGGAGAACCAAAGTTACTACAGAAATTCACAGACTTCTCAAGGGAAAAGAAGAGAGAAGTGATGGTTTTTATTGCTAGGGTACTGGCACAGCCAGGCTCTAATTCCAGTGTAAATATCCTCTGCAAGGCAAAACTTGAGCCTCTGGCAACACTGTGCAGAAGTGCCTAAGAAAGAACAGCACGGACAAGGAAGAGGAGTGTGATGGGTTGTTTTTTGTAGGCCTTCCTTGGTAACCAGGGTCAAAATCTAGGAAGTATTCCATCCCATCTCTTTACGTAATCAGGTGTATATAAGCCGAAGGGGGAGGTGTTCTTTGGCTCTCTTTTGCTTTCTTTTCCTTCTCGGGCTCGCACGCTGACGAGCTCCCGGTGTTTGGGCCTGGCTTATCTGTGTTCAGCGAGGCCTGCTCTGGGGGTTGTTTTGCCTGGGCCGGTGGCGAAGGTTAAGAATCNGAATGGCAGCCGACACAGAAGAGCCAGGTACTTTGGGAAGCACATACCCCTCTGAGGAGATTACAGCCCATGGAAAGTATACTGTGTCTGAACAAACGCTTCCAGGATACATTACCAAATTGAAAATATACTGTCAGGCAAATAATTAGATAATTGCCTAACCTATTTTTGAGGTTTCTAATGAATGTAGCACAGATGGTTACTTCTCACCCAAAATGTTAAAATTAAGCTGTGAGGTTGGCATGAATGGGAAGGCCGGAAGAAAACAGAAAGAGCAGGATCTCAGTGTACTCCAGAACTCACCAGCCTTCTTGAGTCCTGTATCTTCGCAGCAAAACTGAGAGGTTTTCAAGTGAGAAAATGGGAAAAGGATCCACTAAAGCAAGCTTTTCCTTGGAGAACTTCTAAGTTCTTGGGAGGGCAACATATCAAAATATTTTAATGATACGGTTTTTATGACCAGCAACTTTAAAACAGAATTAAGAAGCTGTGGCCTGAGGATGCTAGAGTTGCAAATGCGCTCTACCATCAAGAAAGAAAATAAGTAAGTATATCAGTTTTCTAAGGTATTAGAATCGCTATCTTCTATAAACCAAATCATGACAAAATATCCTAGTGGTGAGCTAAAATGGTCTAGGCATTTCTGTCAACAATTTTTAAAGGTCAAAAAGACCTTTAAAAGAAAGAAGAAAAAAACACTCACCAACCAACTAACCATTTGCTGTTCACTGTTTGGTATTGAAACATAAGAATTTGACTCGCTCTGTGCAAGCAGTTACACACCAAGCTGTGTCATTGCAATGGCTTTCTTACAGGCTTCTAAGATATATTCTGAGTTGTAACATGCTGGAGAGAAAATACTGTTCTCACTGTGATCTTTTTTACACAAACCAGGAGAATGAATGACCTCTTGAACCCAATTTGAATCGTGGCAGCAGTCCTATTTGATTGCATGTTAGCCAATCTTTCTGGCAGAGAGATAGTGTCAGACCTTTATTGGAGGCTTACTTTTTTTAGAAAGCACAGGTGTTTTTTAAACTTAGTTGAATTAAGTATTTCATACTTGAATAATTTGCAGCCATCTTGAAACACAGGCTCTGGAGCAAAGCTGAACAACAGCTTGGACTCTTAAAATGACTCTTTACTACAATCACAGTCAGTTTCCCAATGTTGTCACCTTCCTGTGCCGGAGGACAATACACAGACCTTGGTTTCTGGACAATGTTTAACCCTTTTCTTATCTTGTCTTATCCTGGCCAAATGCAAAACAATTAACAATGTCTCTGCTCACTCTGGAGCACGTGGCTAATCCTACAAGCAGAAAATAGGATTCCCCTGGGCTGCTTCTGTTTATGTGCTGTAGGCAATGCTGGGCAACAGTGTAATTGAATTATTCAAGGCCAGTTGAACTATGCTGCACCATCTCTGTGGGCTGTGAGTACAGACAGAAGGTGGGAATGGCAGGCAGCTTCTCAGCCAACTGTCCTCCTCCAGCGATCTTGTTCAGACAAGTATGAAAAAGTTGAGAAGTACCAGTAACCAATTTTAGTGAGCACTAGAAAATGCAAGAAAATGCCAAATGGATCACAGCATCCTCTGGCAGGAGGGAACCGTTGTATCTGGAGTGAGAAGATCACAGGGAACATATGGGGGAGTACAGAGCAGAAGCAGGACACCAAATATACTGGCTTGTTTGTTTGTTTGTTTTGTAACAGCTTGGAGCACAGAGAACACTTGGCAGAGAAATGAAGTTGGGCTGGGTCCCTCCCCAGCTGGCTAGCATAGCACTCAGGCTGTGCTGTGGGGGACAAGTGGCTGTATGAAATGAGTTTAGTGTTTTACAGCAGCTCTGCTGTGGTAAGGAGGGGCAGGTGGGACCCATGAGTCTGCATTTCTCTCCTGGATACATCCTACAGTCTTCACACTGACCAGTGGCTGAGCAAGGGTGTGTCAGCCTTTGACCACATACAGTTTAATTTCAGCACTGAATGTTCCCTTGGAAAAATTTCTTACCATATCATGGATCCCACTGGAAAGATTATCTACTTCTTCAGCATAACTGAAACAACTGATTGCAAGTAGGCTGTTGATTCACTTGAGTTTATATAATTTTCTGATCAAGGCAGTCATATTAGTCCTGTTCAAGTTTTGATGTATAAAGATGATAATCTGTAGTGTCTCTTGCACCTTTAGGAACCTTGACAAGACTCAGGTGTCATCCAGTTCAGAAGCTGTCCCTGTTACATCTTAAATCACTGTCCACCAGCTGAGTGTAAGATCAGGTATACTGGATTCACAGCCATCTCAGTAAGAAGTGTTTGTTTTTTCTTATTTTATAAGCTAAAGTGAGTGGCATAGAGGCTTGGCCTACAGAGACTGTGGTTATGAGTCTGTAAGTGTGGCAGTACTCAGGCACTGAAGCATCCCCACAACCAAAACCTTGCCAAGCAAACCAAATACAGTTGGTTATAAACTAAGAGTGTGACTTGAAGCCTGATGTGTCCTGATCTTTCCCATAGGGCTTTTTGAATGGAAATTAATAACTATACAGCAAACTGCTCTGAAGTGTTTAGTGCTCACCTCTCATTCTTCCTTCCTTTTTCTTCTGAGGATATGGAGATTAAAGCCATTGATGGGAAACCATCTGCAAAAGCACACATACAGTTAATTTCTCCTTACAGAGATGAGTGCTCTCCTGGGAGATCATTTAAGCAGTGACTGCCTCCAGCAGTTCCAGGGCCTGGGGTTTCTCCTGCCTGTCTGCTAAACCCCAGATTGTTGTGCCCATCCCAGGCTGAGGGATGCAGCTGCTGCTTTCCCATTTGCAGGCACAGGACCTCAATAGGAATGTCTGCACAGACGGCCACAGACAAGGTGCTGCCTTCATCTGTGCCTACTACATGTAGGACTCACAGAAGACCCAAGTACAGACCAGCTGGTCCAGCTTTTGTTGCTTGCAAGCAAATAACCCACCCCCAGCAGCCAGCCCCAGGCATCAGGCTGTGACCCGTGGTCCCACGCCAGCACTGAGCCCCTCACTCTGCCTGATCCCCCCAAGAGCTGGTACTTGCTCCTTACAGCCCCCACACATGCTTTGTGAACAGTGGACACTACACAGACAATTAAGAAGCCTTCCATAAGAAGAGGGAGTGAGCAGGCAGAGGGCTCCGTCAGACTTTACACCTGAATGACCCCTGTTATACGCCTTTCTGTCTGATCCTCCCCTTTCCTCCTTCCTGAGCCCCTTCTTCTAATTATTCCTTTCAAAGTTTTGTGGAGACCCACTCGAATATCCTAAATCCTCATGTTCTACTTGTCTGACCCTTCTTATCAATTACAAACTCCAGGTGACCCTATCCAAAGTTTCTTATGGAGTTCTTCAGCGGCCCATCAATCAGTAACCTGAGACTTTTGGGTTTTGGTATTGTCTCCCTTGACCACTAGGCTTGCATTTGTGAGTCCTTGTTTATCAAATCCCTATTTATTTATTGCCCCCCTTGCTTTGAAAAGGTCAGACCCTTGGTCAGATAACCTTCACAAAGCAGATGCTCTTACCCTCCAGGCATACATACATGGGTTTAGTCTCTAACTTGACTACTTTCTGGTATTAAAGGACAAGGGCTGTCAAGGTTACCAGAGAGATAGTCCAGACCTCATTGTTTAGGATTTTCCTTTGGTCTCTCTTTGATTTGTCAATGTAGATGATTCTTTTTACTACAATTTTAGTTTCATTTTTGAATATGAATCTTACATATAATCCAGTAAAAATTATAAATTCAGGACCAAGCGGCTTTTCTCTTTCAGTAAAAAAAAAAAAAAAAAAAAAAATTCGGCCAAAACCC
>VXBX01008009.1:100039-171954 GCA_013400415.1 Scytalopus superciliaris
AAAAAAAAAATTCGTGCCAAATCCCTGAAAGTTTTATAAGGACAAACTAAGAACAGAGGCTATGTAAAGTTTCTACTTTCATTTAATTTCCTTTAGTGGCTTTACAAGTAGGAATCAGGCATAGTTAGAAATGCTACTCAGTGCCAAGTTAGCTTTTATCTTGAAGTTCCTGTTCTGTACAGATGTATGTATGAAATAATTAAGAGCCCCAAAGCAACCATATAGAGAAGCATTGGAGTACTTTTCAATATTTTCATGATAAATTGTGGGATTTGGTAGAAAGCCAAGTTGTGTGGCAGTAAATAAATTATGCTGCAGGTCAGGCTAGACATACAGACCTCCTGGTAGGATTTTCTTCATTATTACCTCTAGAGGATGATACAAGTCTCAAATACTAAAACACGAAAAAGTCAGCTGCTTGGTAAGAAGTTTAGCTCAAACCTGCATCAGTGCTTGGATACACAGCCCTGGGTCGGCCCTTCCTCCCAGTGCTGCTTCCCGCACGCCCCACGGGGCACTGACCACAGGCGGGGGAGTGAGGTTAATGTTACCCTGTGTATCAGTTGCACGAGGCAATTCCAGCCTCCCCAACAGCAGCAATTTTGCGAGTGGATTAGGAGGACACTGTGAAGAAAAGAAATGTTCACTGCTTTCGAATTCGGGGAAAATTCGAAGCATTCCATTATATCTTCCGATATTGTCTTCCTTTGCAGTGAAACAGAGTTTATTTCTGCTGCTTTGCCAGTCGGGAATTGCGAGACGAGCCACAGGCTTTGCCAAGGAGTCACCGACCCGAGCTCGGTTTTGCAGGAGAGCGGCAGCTGCCCGGCCCCCGCGGGATGTCCCGGGCTCCCTGCTCGGACATCCCCGCGCTTCGGCATTCCCGGCCGGAGAGCTCGGGCTTTCCAGGCGGGCACAGCTGCAGCTGCCCGGGCCGGGGCTATATGCCCCGCCCGCCGGGAGGGCCGGCCCCAGCCCAGCCCAGCTCAGCCCAGCCCGGCCCAGCCCAGCCCGGTCCCGCCCCCGGGGAGCGGCGCGCACAGAGACGCGGAGCGCGGAGCAGCCCGAGCAGCCGCGGCGATGCTGAGCTCTCCCTGGGCGCGCTTCTACTCCAACAGCTGCTGCCTCTGCTGCCATGTCCGCACCGGCACCATCATCCTCGGCGTCTGGTACCTGGTAAGCGCCCCCGGCTCTCCCGGCCCCGCCGGGGCTGTGTCCCGCTCCGTGCGCTCGGCTCCGGGGCAGGGGCGGCTCAGCGGGGGCTCCGCGGAGGGCGATGCCCGAGCACAGCACGGCTCGGGCTGCCTCTGCCAGCCCAGGAGGGTGTTGGAGGGGGCCGTGTTGTTGCAGCAGCGGAATGCGCAGGCAGCTGCAGCGCGTCCCGCCGGGAGCCGCGGCTCGTCCCCCCCGGGGCGCATCCTGGGATCTCGGCTCCCCGAACTGGGACACCAAGCACGTGCGTGCTTAAGGGTCGGGGGAGCAGGACATGCAGTGCATGGGCAGGCTCGACTGGATCGCAAGGAGAAGGCTGTTAGGGGGGTGAAAATGCGATGAATGAAGACCCTCGGAGGGAGGGAGGGAGGGAAGGAGAGAGGGGATCCCCCCAGAGTTCGGCGCGGTGTGTCAGGCTGGGGCTGGCAGCAGCACACAGGCCCCGCCGGTGCCTGAGCTCCAGCTCGGCTGCCCGCACCACACCTCACAAAAAATCCGGGTTTGTCAGCTCTGCTCGCCGTTTCATGGAGCAGTCGGGTGTTCTCGTCGCTGCTGTCCCTTGTTTGGCAGGTAATCGTTTCTCGGTGATGTTCTGGTGTGCAAAGCAGAGAGCTGAAACCTTCCAGGCAGCCGTTCCCAGGGACTGGAAAGGCATCTTTCCTCTGCCAGGGTTATAGGACGTGAGTGAGGGATTGACCCTGAAGGCATCGATAACCAGAGCCTGTTTGGCACCCAGTTACTCGGCCGGGGGAAAGACTCCGTGAGGAGGAGGAGGCACATTAAGCCCTCAATTCCTCCCCTGTCTTGACAATTGTTCCTCCATCCCTTGGGTAGCAGTGCGGGAAAAGCAGCTTTCCCTGACCTGGCCCTGCCACAGTAGCAGAATTTGCAGAATAAAAAGATCTGGCTCAGTGTAGGTAACATAGCTGGCACTTCTCAGCCTGCTCAGTCTCTTGGTGTGAGGAGCTGGTCTCTGTCAGATAGCAAGGCTGTGCAGAGCTGTTTGCCAAGCATGATTTTTCAAGAGATTGCAGACGGAAGCAGATTAGACCCAGGCTTATTTGCTCACTACTGAAATTTCCTGCAGAAGCAAGTGAAAAATGCAGGGCTGGCCTCCATTGTAGGACAGCTCATTAAATAAATTCAACCAGTGTAATAAAAAAAACTAGGTTGACATTGATGTCCTAGAAATCATACAAAATGCTTTGTGTCCTGTAAAATACATGTTTCACCACTGAGGAAATGGTGCATTAGTTGAACTATTTCTTGTTCCCGGTTTAATAAAATATAATTAATTGCAATATCCACAGCCCAGAGCACCTGGAAAACTAACAGTATTGTAAAAGATGTCCCTGTTTGGCTGTAGTAAAGTTGCAGTAAGTTTTAATATGACCTGAAAGCTTTTGAATGTTTCTTCAAGGAGGGATATTATTTCTGCCTTCACCTGAATGATGCCTTTTTGCATTGGCTCCACAAAGATAGGAGTACAGGTATTTCAGCTGTTCAAACCTAAAGATATTTGAGGAAGAGGGAAGTGCATCACCTGGGTTTGGGTACAAAGAAAAGTCTGACAGCTTTATGGATCTGTTACCTAATGTTACTAACAGTTAAAATACCAGTGGCCCAATTTCACATAGATTTTGCCATAAAATATGGGGTTTAAATTTTCTTTTCTAATAAGACAGGTATTTCCTGATTTACACCTCTTCCTACTTTGCTTCTTTTGTTTTCATAATTTTTTCAGGGCAGATTTCTGAATTACTCCAAAATTATAACATCTCAACATGCACATTTCTGTGCTTTCTCCCCTACTGCAAATATTTAAATTTTTAAATGTAACTGTTGGGGATAGAGATTTAGATGTGTGTTTATAATAAATGCTAAACCTTTTTGATAGCTTACAAAGTTACAAAACAATAAGTAAGGAAAGGGTAGCTCCTTGAATAAATGGTCCCGGTTGAAAGGTCTGGTTGACGAAGTCATATTCAAAAAATTTGTTTTGTCTTAGAAGAACAATTATGATTTGGTACCATGTGCTACTGAGGTTTTACTCAAAAATAGATGTCCTGGTGGCTTTTTTTTTTCTCTGCATGTATTTTGCGTGGTTGCACTACTCCAAACCACACATGAGCTATGAGCATTACCTCAAATTAAGTTCAAACAAAAACCCTTCTGATTTTTTGCCACACTAGCATGTATTCCGTATATGGTTTGCCATTATGCTTTACAGGAAATTACTTGAGGAAAAAACATCCCCCTAGAGAATAAATAATTTTCTTTTGTTTTTCCTAATCTCAGTGCCTTTGAAGTGTAAGTTTCATTAATTCTACGACTGTGAATACAATGGTTCAGTAGTAGAAGCATCTGAAAGCAGGAAGTACAGTAGTTTGAAAATTTTGGCAGGCTTCTAAAATAGCATTTTCACATGTTGAACTGTTTTCGAGTTAGTATCATTTCAGAAAGCAGAATGTCATGCCTGAATAAATGTGGAAAAAATAGTGGATTTCTCTGAGATGATGGTTTAGCTCTTTAGTTCTGAAGTTTTAATTGGATGTTTGGCATCCTATAAATAGTGGAGAGAGTGGGGAGCTGTGTGCAGGTGGAGTTATCAGTGCTGCTGTTGAGAGCTCTTTCCCACACAGTAGTTAATGGGCAGGAACACTGCTTTTCCCACACAGACAAAGCAGCCATGGACACTTACAATGGATTCACAAAGTATCAATAGCTGGGAAATAAATATTTAACTTTGCTCTATTTTAGAACATAATGGATCTCAGAATGCTAATGTTTCTATAGCTATTGTGTTTCAGTAGTTTCCTCCTGGTAGAACCATCGGTGTGCATCTAGAGCAATATAACAAGCACTGCATGGTATTGCAGTATAGCATACATAATGCAATATACATACTGTCACAGAGCACGGAAGTACTTCAGTGTAAATAGTAACTTGTAAAGTTTGGAGCAGCCATTCCTGAAAAGAATATCTAAATGGGTTGCAGGATAGCCTGTACTTGAGGAACTAGTGTGTTGCCTTGGGGAGAAAAGCTTAACAAGGGGTGCTGCAGTGTTAAATACAAACATTATGATAAAGATTAAAATGACAGTAGTAAGGCTGGCTGGAGGTTAATATTTGTTTCAAACCTTAGGACCAGTTTGGTTCAGTCAGTTATTAATCTTTGGGTTTCTGTCTCATTGTAATGGACTTTACACCTCTCTATATTATAAAATCGGAGGTCACAATAGTAACACAGAGACATTTTGGGGCACAAAAGTCTTACAACTGTCACATTAAACAAAAACAAAACAAAACAAATAAAAAAACTAAACAAAAAAAGAAGGGAAATTAGAAAGTCACTTCCAATAGCTTACTTTTGTCCCAGATAGTTGTATCCCATGCTGATCAGGACAGTGACAGCACTGAAATGAGCCAGCTTCAGTTCTGATCTCCCCCAGGTGCCAGAGTCTAGGACAAAGCTGGCATTTCTGTTTGTTCCAAGTGACCCAGTAAGTGCTGGCAAGTCAGAATAATACTCCAGTCAGTGACAGCACTTATAAACACAGCATGTCTGCTTCCTGAGGAAATAGATTCCGCTTTCCTTATCTAAAACACAAAGAAGGAACAAGGTCAGATGTGCTGACAGTGTCATGGAAGGATTTCCCACTCTCCTGGGAGTGGGGTTTCTGCACACCCTGAGGATCTGCCAACACCATCTGGGATAACAGGAATTAATTTCTGATTGACTTGGGTGGGGAGAAGATGAAATATTAAGGTATCAGTTTGAAGACATAAATGTTAAAAGAAGGAGCTTTCATTTCTGAGCTCTTTGTGCCCAGTGCCTCCTGCTCCCTGCCTCACTGCAGCAGTGCCCTGGACACAAGCTGTCCCTTCCCATGGTCCCACAGTCCCCCCAGAGCCATTGCCACGCTGGAGAGCTGCTGCCCTCCCTCTGCACTCCCTGAGGCCCTGACAGTGAGGGGCTAAAAATAAAAACTAATGGAAGGCTGAGAACCTTTTATAACCCCAAGTTATTGAGTTGTGTGTCTCTTGCTGAAGGATGTGTGGTAAGAACATAAATAGAGCAAGCTGAAGTTTTTAGCCAGGGTGGCTTCAGTATTTGAGCTACTATTTGTGGAAAGCTCAGCATGACTTGCTAGTTGTGACATTTCACTTCCATATTTCTCTAAATACACAGTTGGAAGTGTGTGTAATTTCTGTCTGTATCCCAGTAATTTTTTAATAAAAGGATTGAATCCTAATGGATGAAAAAATTTACTGGATGTGGCCTATTCATGCTGTAAAGCAAAAGGAAAGATAGCTTGTTATGGTCTCATTGATTTACAGGTTGAAGAGCCTGCCAAGATCAGTAGAATGCATGTGGTCTGATGTCAAAAGGAGAATGAAAGTATATGTTTTGTGACTGGGCCACATTTATTTCCTGGTCCTTTTAAAGCCTCTTGAAACCAGCATGTATGGCAGCATGCTTAAATACCAGTTAGAAGATTTCAGTAATCTTGGCTTACTTGGCAGGGGGTAGAGATCAACAGTGACTGCTCATGTAAACAGAACATACCTACACTGGGATCCTTCCAAGCTGCTCTGTCTGCACTCCTGCAACCTTTACACTGTCAGAGACTACTCACATCAGCAAAGAGTTGTAAGTGAGGATCCCCTGAACCAGGGTGCAAGGGCCCTTCCAGGGAAAAGAAAGGAATTCTAAGTTAAGGTGAAGTTCTCTAATTGTTTTCAAACCTGTGAGAATCAGGAGATTTTGAGAACTGAAAAAAGACCTGAAGTTGTGAAAAGGGAAAAATTGCACCATTAGAAAGCCTGGTGTGTTATCCCAGTGCTGAGTTGTGGAAATTTTCATGAATATGAGGCCTTGTCTTTTACTTAGAAAAATTATCTGTCTTTGGTTTTATACGGAATGAAATGAGCTAAAAATAAAGGATTTCCCACTTTATCTCTGTATGAGTAGCCAGCTCACTGAAGGCTCAGTTACTTTATGTCAGCCAGGGATGTCGCTTCCCATGTTGTGCCAGCGTGATATAGCTGGAATGTTGGGTCAGATTATCCTGCAGGCTGCCTTTACCACCTCCAATAACAATCCACTACTGGTGTCACTGGGGAAAGAAGTCTGGCAGAATGGGGCCTGTTGTGAGTCTACCAGGTGATTGCCCCTCCATGGCCCAATCCTGGGCCATAACTTCAGAGGGAAGAGCTGGGTGGTGCCAATGACATGGCTAATTCCCATCCCTTGGCAGGAGATGTAGCGTGAGCAGCATGTGAGATTTCTCCACTGACAGGTGAAGAGATCATGATATAATCTGAAATTACTTGAGATCCCTGATTCTTCTAGTAGAAATTGCTTAAGTGTCTAGATATTTATGTCCGAAGTGGCAGATCTATAAAATCATCATTAGTTTTCTATTGTCCGTACTTCCGTTCATAGGATGAAAGCTGAGGCCACAAAAAACCCAGTAAGATTCCCAAGTAACTCATTAGACTCTTCCTGAGCACATGCTTGCTCTGGAGGAGAGTGGAGAGGAAACTTGGAATTCATTATGAATAAAGAAGAAGATGATTCTTACTTTCAAAGGCTTCCCTGATGACTGATGTACATGTTGAATATCCAACTGAGACTGGAGTCAGGGGAGATTCAGGGTATATGCTCTTGGACTGGATTGCATCCATCATATTCTTCAAGACCAGTGGAAATTAAATGACTGATTCTGCACACAAATATCTGTTCAGGCCTTGTATGGTATTTTCTTAATAAACTGAAAGCACATGTATGCATTTTAGGTGTGTTAGAGCAAAGAATAAAGAGCAATATTGATCATTAGCATGAAAAAAAATTATCTTTCTCTGAAAGACCTCAGTAACTACATTCTGATTGTAACTTTTCTAGAGAGGCACTATTAAATAATATAACAGTTAATAACTTCAAGAATGACACAGGAGAACTCCTTAAAGACCTCCTCCCCGCTACGCACAAGCCCACATCAGTTTCTGCAGGACCTTATCCCACCTCCTTTCTCCAATTCATGCTTCAGGTCCTCTTCAGTTTAATTACAAAATAAAGGAGCATATGGGAGAAATATAAATTGCACAATCAGTAAGATAGTTTGCAAAGACCCTAATCACTTGCCTCTGCGTGGCAGAATCCATCCATGATCAGGTGAGAAAGATTATCTGAAAAAAGGGTGGACTGATTGGTACATTATATCCCAAGTTACCTGTGCTTTCTGTTCTGAGTGAAAATGGCCAAGTTTGTGTGTTTACTGTGTTACAGAGAGAAGTAGAAGCAGCATTTTAGTAGTCCTCCCCAGACTCTTACAATATGTGGTTTTATTAGTGTTTATTAATGTGTGTTTATTAATGTTTTTGTTGTAAAAATTTTCTAAGTCATTGAAGGGATAAAATTTCTGGGAAGAGCCTTTTGGGCAGTCCATGCATTTACTGTTTATTAGTCTGTAACACAACACAGGGATTTATGAAAACATCTTTAATCCACTAACATAGGCTGTTTTTCTTATATCTTCAAATACCACAGTAGGGTATTTCTTGGAGTGTGTGAATAATTGCAGTGATAGCTGATAATCTGCATCAGTTGTCACAAGATAATGACACAGTTGTCTCATCTAATCAATATAATTATCATTCAAAAGTTGCAAACCCTTGTAAAATACCCTTTTTTTTCTTATTAAGACCTTCAATTGGTTAATAAGTTCACTGGAATTACAAGGAACAGTTGTCTCCTCCAGTGAGAAAACAGATGGTTTGTTGTAAGAGGAGCAAAGTTTACATAAACGCTTGTTGAAGGAAAGAATCCCATTAGAAGTCCGTATGCTATAATTACATTTGGGTTTTTATACAAAAATCATGAATATATTTATAGAAAGGAGAGGAGTTATTACATTAATCAAGTAAAATGTGTTTAGAAGTCTGTTGAAGGTTAATATGTATCTCCTAGTCAGCCAGAGGAGAACACATTAAGCTTCGTAAACTGATCGTTGATTAGACTGACGTCAGTGAAAATGCAATTAGTCTCATATATTCCTGGACATATGGAACGGATGTTGCAAAATAGCCAGGAATTAATTTCCTTGACTGCTTTCTTTTTCTCTGGTTTTATTGTGAGGCTTATGCTTTGACTGGAAGTTTGAAGGGGTCAAGGCTTGAAAACATGCCATGGAATTTCTGTGCTGTTTTCCAGCAGGGTTGGAGGTTTGAAGCCCCAAATCTCCAAAGAGCAGAATAAGAATCTAAACCCCACACTTGTTGCTCAAAGTACAAGAGAGTGCTCCTGGTCTACCTGAGGTGAATTTGCCAGGGAGGCATCACTGTAGAAATTATCTGGATTTGAGCCTAGTGCACTGTTCCTAGACCTCCTGTGGGTCAGCCCTCTTTCAGCTGTCTGCAGTCAGCTCTGACTACTGTCATCCTAGTACCCAGCCTTGGAAGAGCTTTTTAGAGTGCCGTGGCTGTTTTTCATTTCATTGCTGGCATGTGCTGAGCAAGGTCTTGTTCTATCTGGAGATATATTAAGCTACTTAAAACAGACAGGACAAATGCTTTTGGCAGAAACACAGGATTGTGGGAGATTTTCTCCTTGCAGAGGTGCATTTCTCAACAGCGAAACAGCTGTGCCCAGACAGACCAGATGCATGTGATCATGTTCTTTACTATTTCAGTAATTATCTCTACTGTACCATCCTTCCATTTCTGCCTTGCATAACTAATCCCTGCCTTGGATTTCAGAGTGATTCAAGGATGCAGTCACTTGCATGGCTTCTGTGGATATTGCCTGTGGTGGCAACATTGGAAAAATTGATCAAAGATTCGTTGTGTTTTGTTTTAATTAAACGGACATATGTGACTTGCTGTCAAAAGCTGAAGCACAGTCCTCTCACCAGTGCACTGACACATGTCCAAAGACTCTAGAGGTGAATCTGAGCACAGCCAGTGTTGTGGGCTGGTGTAAGACACACCAGCTGCTGGCCAGGACCAGCTGCCTTGAGCAGTCTAGCCCAGGTACTCAGCTACAGCTGTGTTGCCTGGCCCATCCTCTGTCAGAAGTTCACACAAAGGTCTAAACCCATGGGAGCTGCCACAACTCACATCACAGCCACACTTCAGCAGCTCCGCCCTCAACCTTTCAAAGTCATCTGCATGACTCACACATGCATTTTTGGAAGTGGAGGACAAATGAAGAAACTAAACAAATCCCAACTGACCCATTGAACCACCTTATTTCTAAGAAGGTTTTATTGCATACCAGGTCTTTGTTGGCTCTCCACAGCATCCTGAACCAAGGTGCCCTTAAGGGCAAATGGTGAGTTGATCTGGCAATGATATAATTCAAACATGGGTATATGATTATATTTCCCCATAAATATTTCCCTGGAGGTCTTGCTGGGCAGAAAACCTTAGCAATCATTTTCAAGACTTTGCTCAGATACAGGTTCAGCTTTCTTTTAATACAATATAAAAGTAACAAGAAATTTGCTGATAAATTTGCATAAAATTAGCCTATTTCCTTAAACCAGGAAAGGACTAAGATTAAGTATACAATGAATTATACTCTA
Source organism: Scytalopus superciliaris (assembly GCA_013400415.1). Classification (NCBI taxonomy): domain Eukaryota; kingdom Metazoa; phylum Chordata; class Aves; order Passeriformes; family Rhinocryptidae; genus Scytalopus; species Scytalopus superciliaris. Next base: position 109,840 of record VXBX01008009.1, read on the forward strand.
TCTCTAGGGAGGCAGAAACCTCTAGTGTGCATCCTGCACAATCTGTCTATTTCTTTTTCAATAAATTTAATCATTTCCGTATTTCATCAGTAACAGACAGTTTGTGGTTCGGGTTTTAAGACTGTTAAAAGGCTGGCAGTAGGCAATAGTTGAGTCATTTGTACGGAAGAGTGCTGATAAATTATGCTGGACTTCCTATATCAATTAAATCAGCATAGCCTTAAAGTTCAGTGTTTAGTGTCATACAGTTGAAATGATGTGTGAAGTCTGATAGAAATATTTTATGCAGTTTTCCATTACATCCTCTCTATAATATGCACTCTGTAATATGCTAGTCTGAGCCTGTGTGAGTGATTCTTTGACTTCTGATGCATAATACAGAAAACTAGCAACAAGAATTGCAGACTCTACACTGTGTTCTCCAGATTAAAGAACATAAAAACCTAGTTGGTACTTCTGACCTAACTAGTGCTCTCCCTATTCCAGTGCAGTAGGGAAGTAAGAAAGAACAACCTGTGAAGGCACAAGGTTTTCTTTTACCCTCCTATTATTTTAGGATTGGGCAATGACCTGAAGCAGGAAGGCTTGTATTTTGTTTTTAAAATGTTTTGTAATACGACTAAGCACTTTTATTTCCTGAATAAATAGCTCATCCTTTGCTGTATTTCTCCAACCTTTGACCTCAGTAATAATGTCTAATAATGTGTTTCACTGGTCAAAGGGGTGAAGGGTCCCCTTTTAACCCAAGTTTAAGTAGCCATCTTTCCATTTCTCTTCAGGCTGTTTTGTTTCATTGAATGAAAAGATAACTGAGTGTGGCTGGGTTTCCTGCCTTGGACCACTTATTAACTTGTGCATCGCTAACATATCAGTAGCTTGTTCTGCTTCACTGGGGAGTTGAAACATTTTCATTAGCACGAGACAGAAGGCTTGCACAGTAGAAAAAAGAGAGAGGTGTTTACTCTGACAGCCAGGGTTCTCCTGCTGCTGCCTTCCTGCACTTCAGGCCAGCGGCTGAGGTGTGCTCAGATGTAGGTCCTGTGCCCTGAGGAGGAAGTGATTGAATCATTGCCATGAGACTTGTAAAGAAACTGGTGCACACACAGGGGACCTCGTTCCTTCTTGCATTGTTTGCCTGCTCTCCACAGCACTCAGCTCTAAAACTTCTATTGGTAAAATTGCCTCCTTGTTTCTGCTTTAATCAGAATTCAGAAAAAAAAAAAAAACAAAATGTCCAACAAACACAAGTGTAACTTGGGGAGAGAGAGAAATCAGATAGAAAAATCTGCCTATACAGACAACAGTTTATAAACCTTAACTCATCATCAATGCTAGCAGAAGTTTGGGAAAGGCACCCCAGATAGTGCAAATCTGCCCTGAATTATGGAGTCAGACTGTGAATTTGTTTTTTTTAACCTTTGTAGAGTTCTTGTGTCCTCTTGATGAACAAAAGTGTTCTTGCTTTTATTAATATTTTTTATGCTAAAAGAAAAAAACAAGGAAAATGAACATGTCAAGTGAGAAGGAAAAGGTAGGTGGGGAGAAACAAAGATGTTGAGATACTTAAATAGACATTTTCCATACATTCTTACTTTTTCTAATAGTAATACTGACTTCAAATATCCAAATACTAGAAAATACTCTTCTGTTTAGTTTCAAAGAGCAAAAATAGTTTAAGACTGGGGGTTTGTTTCTGTAGAAAACAAGTATATAGAGTCATAAGATTGCCCTGAGTTTTTTGAAGAAAGATAGAAGGTATGGGAGTTCTGCTTGAGATTTTCTTCACTTTTATTAAATACAATTGGGATTTCTTACTATTAAAATTAATGTCCTCGGTGATTTGCTTCAATAATATCTCTGTAGAGGACAACAATTTAAACTCTGCCAGTTTTGTGGGGTATTAAAAATATGCTAGAATTGTGTGTGCAAGTTCAAAACCTGGCCAAAGTTTAGGAGCCTCTGTCAGTGACATCCTGAAGTGGCTCACTGTTCAAAGGCCTTGGAGAAAGCTGCCATTGCTTGCTGCTCAGTCACAACCATTTTTGTCAGAAACATCATCTCCTCTTTCATCTGGTAGCTCATACTGTGTCATACTGGCTACAGAGTAAACTCCAGTGACGTTTCTATAACTAACTGCCCCTCTCAGTCACAGTATTACAATTCACTAATACAGGTTATAGGAAGATGAAGGATAGCCCAGAATATTTTCATTAAATCTATTTTTTTTTTTTCAGTATTTTCTAGATCATTAAAATGAAGTTTATGTTTGCAGTTTTCTGAGTTTCTTCCCTTATCTAGAAGCATCATATTTTTATACCTACACATTACTGGGATGCTCAGTCATTAAAGTAGGCAGTTAGTTCTTCACCAATGCAGAGATTGGTGTGCTTAAGTGGATCTCTGTTGAGTTCAGTGAGGCTGAAAACAGACACAGAATTAAAACTGTACATGCATTTCACTACATAGACAGCATTCAGACTCCTGTATGCATGGATTCAGTTATAAACTGAACCCTCAGTAGAAATAAAGCTAGGGGGGTTTCCCTTCCTTTTTCCCATAAATATAGGGATCTCTCTTCACTGCATTAGAAAGTCTTGGGAAAAATGTAGTAGAATGTCTGTAGAGGGTATTTTTAATGCAGTGTATTGATTTAAAGTGAGCTTAAGATTTCCTCTTCTAAACTCCTTTATCAGAGCAATTTTATTTCCACTCTTGACTGTAAGCTAGAGAAAGACAGGGGAAAATTAAGCAATTGTAACTCCAGACAATTCTTTTAGTGATTACAGACATCTATGTAAGTTGTCTACTTGAGTTAGGAATCAGCAGTAGATCTGTGTTAATGGCATGCTCTTAGTAGCTGCTGGAACTAATTTTATTTCACATAAGCTGGGACAGATACCATGCACCTGCACTTCTGTGAAGGGTCTGGAATTTTTGTGGTACTCATTTTCTCATCACCTGTTGATGCAGTGGTTCCTGACACCTTCCCACCATTTTTCCCCCCACAGGTCACCACAATTCACTGCTGATCTCTGAACAAATTACATGGAAAAGAAGGCCTCTTGCTCATCAGTGGTAGAGGTCTGAAATTTTAGTGCATTATATAGTTTCTAAATGCTGGATGCTGTCTCTAGAAGACATGAAATTGCTTCCTTGCATCCTAAATGGTGCACGTTCTCTCTAGCAGGACTCTGTAGCAGCTCACATTGCTGGTTCTTTATCACAGTGCAGATGGAAGCAGCAGTACTGGCTGGCAGTGCTGGTCCCAGTCTCAGCATGTGCTGACTTTCTCCCTCATGCCTGCTGCACCTTTTCTCACAGAGTTGTTGCTGTTAAAATTACCTTGTACTCAAATCTGAAGTTATGTTTTGTAAGCACAGAGCAGGAACTCCAGTTAATGCTCCAATATTTGGACTACCTATCTGCTCCATAATACATCATCTTTCCCCCTTTATGTTGTACATTCTGGGGTCTCTGCAAAGCATAGTTGTTTTCCTTCTCTTCACTGATGAAAAGGTGGGATTTTTGAAAATTATTTCCATATCAGGATAAGAGGACAATTGGGTGAAGTGTGACTGGAGACTGGCACTCCTGTAGTGCCACTGGAACAAGGACTGATGAGCCAAGGCTGCTGAGCTGGATAAAGTCCTTGTTTATGGGCAGGGGTGTGGGGAGGCCCATGGTGGGGGCTGTGCAGGGCCAGTAAGGCCAGTTAGTGCCCCTGGGGCTTCTCTTCTGTAACTCTGGGTAGCACTATGGCCACAACCAGTCACATGACCCCGTGGTCACAGTTCTGACTTGCTAGTGCAGTCTTGCATTTTATTCTTACCACTAAACACCATCCTGCTGCATGTTCATGGGCACGTTTCTGTTTCCCCATCCATAAAAGGACGACAGTGTGGCTCACTGGGAAGGTATAGGGCTTAGCTGCTTACTGAAAATTTGCATAATGAGAATGCTTTCTAAGCATTGCTAATTGATTGTTACACTATTTGTTGCTGAAGTAATGTGAAACATCTTGAAGGGAATCTTGGCCCTCTAGAGAGAGCGGAAAAATCTCCTTTGCTTTTTCTAGAATGGAGATTTCAACCCTCATACCAACTGCATTTATCAACAGGCAGTCATTCTTTATGCTCTTGTCCTTGATTATATGTCCTTGGAAAATGTTACATCAGTAAGATTTTAGGCACGTGGAATTCATGCAGTAAAACATTTTTCAGAATTCAACGGTCACATCACTTTCAAAACAAAAGAAAACCCTAGTGAGCACAATACACCCAACTGTGTATACATTTCTGGGAGAAAGATGGTGAGCAATCAAACACATAGTGTATTTTGCTTGCACTGCTGACATCACAGCTGGAAGGTGCTCCGAGATCATTATGAGGATCTCAAGAGAACAACCTGATAGAACAGAAAAGAGATGCACTAAAGAGTATTAGAGAGATTCCCAGTGACTGCAGGAGGCTTCAGATCAGGCAAACACAGTCTGTGCCTTATACAGGGATTTAAAGGCAGTGCTGACAAACACAAAATCTGAATTTGGACATATCCATAAGGAGAAAGTAGAGTGCCTAGGTCAGTATTTTATAAATCTTCCTGACTGTTACTGTACAAAATAATTAAACCTACATGCCTTTAAAATAACAACACTCTATACATTTATAGTTTTTTTATAGTCTGACTACCTGGTTATTTTGAGTGGTCTTCTTAGGTAGCATATATAACATATATACTGGCCCATGTCCTCTGGCTTTCCACAAAGGAGTATAAAGCAAGAACTGGATTGCGATGTAGAGTTTTATGTAATGTTAAAAACTGGTAGGATTTACAGAATGTAACTTTGAATGTTGACAGCCATCTGATGTCTTCAAAGCCAAGCCAAGACTGTCTATGGCTACAGCATTCCCAACACAAAACTACGTAGCTGTTTTGTATAAAAATTCAGTAATGAAGATAACAAATCCCCTTCAGATCGTCTCTTCTGCAGTCTGATTATTCTTACTGTTCAGCAGGATGCTGAACTTAATTTCCTAACTTAAATTTCCTTTTGCTGTAATTTAAGTCTGTTACTTCACTTATCTCCCAGTGGATCTGGAGGAAAGTCTATTGCCTCCTTCTTTTCCCCACTTTTCTGCACATACAAAAGGCTAAGAGCATCTCTCTCTACCTTTTCCTTGCAAGTAACCCCAGGTTTTTACCTGTTAGTCCAACTTTCTAAATATCTCATTACCCTCTGTTCTGTTCAGGATCCTCCCCAGGGTTTTTCTTTGTATGTTTTAGGACTTTGAACTGGACCCTTTCTGCGGAGGCTCCTGTAGGGCAAGTGGGAGAAAGGCTTGTGCATCTGTTCTCCAGGTTTCTGCAATACTGCACGAGCTTACGGGATGTGCCACTGAGTCACGTTCGGTTCACTCACTGTCATACCCAGACTCCTTTCTGAGGAACTGTCACCTACTCAGTTACTTTCAGTCACATATGTGATGCTCCATGCTTGTTGGTATGGAATTGGGCTCCGTTGTCTCAATGCTGCTCTAGTTGGTCAAAATGGTTTTAATCTTCTCTCCTTAAGTGCTTACAGTTTGGCATTGTCTGCAAATTAAAGAAAGGTACAAGTCACAAATGACTTGAAATACCAAGTTTTCCAATGATAGTGGAAAACCCTAATCAATGTATCCTCTGTGCTGGCTGTGAATCCTTGACAACTGTTCTTTCAGTACAGTTGTCCAGCTGGCTGTGCACTCATCTTCCTGCACTTTCAACCAAATCAGGTTTTCTGTGCTCATTTATGAGAATCTCATAATGTCAAAAGGTGTGCTAAGATGCAAAGACATGTTATCTACTGCTTTTGCCCTGTCCATAAGGCCTCTTAGCTTGTCAGAGAAGGAAAATAAGATAAATTACTTACAGATTGTCCTTGATAAGCCCATCATGATTGTTGCTTATGACAGTACAAATTTGGAGGGTTAACGGGGAGACTGCTTAATTTTCTGGTCTTTGGTTTATTTTGTTTTTAAGTCTCACAATCTAGCTAGAAATTCATTACATAGCCTTCCTGCTTTGAAAAGTCATAAACTGCACTTCCTCTTTCCTTGTCTTGTGAACTCAGGCTGTTCTCAACAGGTTTTCAAAGACTGCTAACAGATCTGGTGTCAGCTAAACTTGATGGAATTTGCCTATCCAAAAACTTGTCTCACCCAAGAAATTCTCTAGCCTGTTATGTCTTACAATAGCCTGTGTTTCTACACCTTTTTGTTGCTTTTTGTAACCTGTGATCAGATTAGGATGACTTCAAAGTGAGAACCAAAGCAATAAAAATCCATATTTCCCAGCATATTCCATTATCAGCTTTCTTCTCTTCATTTTCTTGTTCACCAGTTACCTTCCTATTTCGGCAGAATAAGCTTTTAGCCTGACTGTTATTTCATGCTGAACAGTCTTTTCTGCAATTAACCCTCTTCATTTCAAAATGATATGTTTTAAAATGCAGCTCTTGGCTATCTCTCCAATCCGCTTATAGCTGATACTTGACAATCTGCTTCTACTGAATCACTTGATACTATATTCTTGGCATTTAATTCACTTATTTCATAGCTAAGGCCTTAGTGGATGTGAATGTGTCTGTGCCATGTGACACAGGAAAGTGAGCATCAGACACTGGGCTCTAATTGCCACCTCCTCCTGTCCCCCCAGGCCTCCTTATTTAGCACCCTACATGAATCAGCTCATCACTCATGGCTACTTAAAATACAGCCTTTTTCAGCAATTCAGCTCCTCCTCTTTGATCATCTAACAATTTCACTGGGCCTGTCCCCAGTTGCAGCTCTGCCATGCTAAGAGTTCTTGACTACAGCACTCATTTGTAATATTCTCAAAATAACTGGTTTTAATTGATTTTAGCTTTTTTGCAACAGAACAAACTGGTGGACATGCTAACATGTTTTGTAGTCTGAAAGAGCAGCAGTAACTTTCCTGATGGTGTGGGATAGAGTTGGAATGAAAAGAGGTAGTCCACATTTTGTTTAATTTTCATGTTGCCACTTAGGGGAGAAATAGGTCCTGTTTACACCAATGTAGAGAAACTAATTGCAGTGTTAATTAAATACTACAGTTGTACAGCTGAAAAACAGTCTGTCATGGAGCATGGTGGGTATGTGCTGCCCAGAGGTTTGTCATGGATTACTTTTACAGCCTGACCCTTCTCTGTTTTTCCTCTCTGTAGATTATCAATTCGGTGGTCTTGCTGATTCTGCTGAGCGCCTTGACTGATCCTGACCAGTACCACCTAACCAGTGCTGAATTAGGGGGCGAATTTGAATTTATGGATGATGCCAGTAAGTACAAACTCCCTAAATATGAGCACTCGTTGCTCCAGCACTTATGTAATTGTCCTATCGTTTCAATAATTACTTTTAATTATTGCTTCACCTTGGTATCTTACAGGTGCATTTTTATTGTGAAGGGTGTATTCATGGCACAGTTCAAACTGGTTTCCTATTAGTAACCTTATCTGTCACCTTATTAGTAATCAATCCATCTGCTCCTCCTGTGTCCTGGCTTGGCAGGGGCAGAGCCAGCCCTAGGCATGGAAGTGTATCCCTGAGCATGATGCTGAGAATCTGAGGGGGATTTTGCAAGACACAGGGAGATACGAAGTCTCTGCGCCTCCTGGCACCATGTCCCATTGTGCCTGCACATGCAGAAGAACCCATACTGCTCTTTATATAACTGTCTGAGTGCATTCATTCATGTATGCATTTATGCACCCTGCCGTGGGCACATGGCATGACTTGCACAAACCTGTTCTAAGAGATGCAAGTATAAATACCAACTGTATAGTCATAGGCATATTAGCAATAACACATTCATTCTCTCACCAAAAGGCATTATAGAAAATCTCTAAAACACTTTCAGGGAATGGTGAGCCAGGCCATTTGTCTCCTGCAAAAACCTGCTGTCCTTTGAAAATGTTTCTTTCTTGCATGACTCAAATTATTTAGTGATGTTTGTTGACTTGTTTTAACTGTTTAATTTATATCTAGAAAAGTTTTGGCTCAAAGTGATTTTGATTAAAATGTCTGGTTATTTTAATTTCTGCTAACAAGGTGGTTACATTCAACATTTCTCACAGTAATATGAAATGAGATCTGTTACTACTTCCCAGAATCCAACCGATCCACAGCAAAAGGCTCTGAGTCCTTTCCTCATTCCTACTGAAGTCAATAAAAATACCAGTAGGAGAAGCAATAGCCCCACACATGAGAAAAATAATTCCCCTAAGGTGTGTCAGAGCTGCTGGGTATCATTTAAGGAATGCTTATTTCCACAAGGTCTTTAATGCAAATATGCCTTGAGGGTCTACATTAAATTAATGATAAGGGGTGCTTACTACTCTCACTTTATTGCTACTTTTACTTTATTGTGTCTTCATTGAAAAACCACCTACAACTTCCCGACTGAAAATCTTTTTATATAACTGGATTTAAGAAAGTAAGGACCACAGTAGATACAGATGGGCTCCTAGCTGATTCTGACATATTAAAACTGACTGCCTTGTCCTAATTCTCAGAGATTAACCTTGGTAATGACTGTCTGTCAGTGTGGTTTTATATAGCCGACATCAGAGGCCTGCCAGTGCCTAAGGCTTTAAAATTGTAATTCTGTTTTGTAATGCAATAGCTGTCAGATCAAGTACATTGGGGATTTCCATCTACACTTGAAAATGGTATTTTCTGTATATTTTTATCAAGGCTTCTGAAGTGAACACTGCAAGACTGTAAAAGGATGGCTTGTGGGCCAAGTGACCTCATTTCCATTCCGTAAAAGGAACATTTCACAGACAGTTAAAATTACGAATGAACTTTTGAATTAATGTCTCCTTTTATTCTTTGACTCCCTCCAGTTTAATGTCTTACTGAGTAAAGGCAGCTGAATCAAGCTACTGGCTTTTATAGTTACTGGAAATAGCTGGCAGGAGATAATTTCTTTCTTCTTTTCTTTAAGTATGACTATATTTATTCAAATCCAAAGAAATATTTTACTATTGATAAAATCATCAGACAAACTTCCATGTACTCTTCTCTTTTCCTACTTTTATTTGTCCTTTTTGAAGAAATGTTTCTCAGGTTAGTTGCATGTGCTGAAGCCATGAGCATTGAAATAAAGGAAGATATATAATTTTTTATCCTAAAGAAGGTCCCAAAGCTGTTATCTATATGTAATTCTGTTGACAAATAATAATGATGAAAACACTAGTAGCCATTATTGTTGTTACTATTGGTGCTCCTATCAATAGCGAACAACAAAAAAATTGCAAACACAGAGTTTGCATGTCAAATTTGTCACTCCCTTTCCCTCCCTCCTCTAAGAGGTTCCCTCATAAAAGAACTGAAAATATCATCTGGAAATAAACTTATTAACTGAGTCACAGTAGTGAAATGACGTTAGTGACAGTTTTCCTTTGACTTCCAACACACCAAGATTCCCCCAATATTTGTATGCAGATTTATTTCTGTCTGTGCCTTGTCTATGGAGAATTTTCAATTTTCTGTGCCTGCGGTGGGAAAAATGCCTGCCACCTGCAGAGCCACAGCCAGTCTAGTGCAAACTGTTTGGAAATGCCAGGGCATTGTCACTTCTGCAAAGGGCTGCTCAGCCTTAATTTCAGGATTAAGCATGGTTCCCAAGGCATTACCAGAGGCTCCAAAATGCCTGTATAATTAGATAGAGAAAGGATTTACCTGAACACTTAGAAAAAGCTCTAGGCTATTCCTTTTCCCTTGTATTCTAGAAAAGGAAACAAAGGAGAAAAAAGTCTACCAAGACTTACCATGTGGCAGATGGAGGTACTGGAAGACACCAGTGTGTGTGATTTGGCAGGGAGAATGCTGGGCTTCCTCGTATACTGGATATTCAGCTGGGCCCATTTAGACTCATCTTTCTTCTTACTATTTCCTTAGGGCCTGAGGGAGTTTATGAACAAGAAGCTGGACTAGAAAAAACCAGAAACACATGAACTGTGTAATACTGCTGCTGTTAAAAGACTAATAATCTCTGAGCACAAGATGGAAGAGCCCTGTAATTCATTTTGACTTCCCAGGGGGTTTCACCTGAGCCTTCTGCTCACCTTCTTCCGACACACAGACCATCATCCTGAATTGTCAGCAGCCCAAACCAGCAGTGGATTTTTCTTGGTTTTACCTACTGCTTTCACAGTGTCAGAGATGTGTCATAAGCCATATGACAGCAAGGACTGAAATCCTCTGTGTGCCCTACAGAATCTGAGAGGAACTTTGACACCAATGTAAGCAACTTGGGCCAAAATCTGCCCGTGTTGCTGCCCTGGGATGAGCAGATGGGACAAGCAGAGATCTTAGGGCAGGGCAGGATAATATGATGATCTATCTGACTAGCATGACATGCACCCAGGACTTAAAAAGTTTAATCCAAACAGAAGAATTTTAATAAAGAAACCTACAGACTTGGACTTCTGTCGGGGGGTAAATGAAAGTAGTTGAGTAGGTACATTCCTACCCCAATCCATCAACACCACCGATATGTAGTATGATCCCTGTGATACAGAGAGGGGGGAAGAAACTAGATCCCTGCCTAGCTTAGCATATTTAGGGCAGCATCTTCCTTCCAGCCTTATCCTCTGGAGTAAATGTGTTGAGCTCAAAGGTGCAGAAGACTCTTTCCTTCTCACTGACCTCCTTCCTTTGCCAGAGAGAAAATGCCACTGCTGTGCAGGTTATGACCCAGGAGGCTGCATGGTGGCTGGCAGCAGTGGCACCCAGCTTGCACAAGCAGCCTGGAGGAGAGAGCAAGGCAGTAATCCTTAGCTGGCAGTAAGGAGGCAGTTGGATAAATAAGGCTGGGAGAGTGGGCGAAACTGCCTGAGGATTGCAGGCTGCTGATCAGCAGCTTTCTGGCCCTGCTGTCAGAGCTGTGAGCCAGCGATTAACTCCAGGGCTGGGGCAGGTGATGAGCTGGAGGATTTGAGGTCTTCATCACTCCACACAAGTCCTGGCTCAGGGACTGGCCTCACTGGCTGCTCCTCTCTGTCCCTGCAGCACCCTGTAGTGGGTTGACCTTGGCTGGACACCATGTGCCCACCCAGCCCATCTATCACTCCCCTTCCCACCCAGAAAAGGGGAGAGAGAATAGATGGAAAACAGCTCATGGATAAGGCAGTTTACTAAAGCAAAAAGCTAAAGCTTATGCATGCAAAAGCAAAGCAGAAAATAACAAGGTTTATTCTCTACTTCCCATCAGCAGCCCTGTCCAGCCACTTCTCAGGAAGCAGGGCTGCAGCGTGGGTAACAGTTTCTTAGCAGGCAGCAGTTGCAAACAATGAATTCACCCTTTCTGCTCCTTTCCTTAGCTTTTATATCTAAGTGAGCATCATATGGTGTGGAATATCCCTTTGGTTAGTTTGGGTCAGCTGGCCTGGCTGTGTCCCCTCCCAGGATCTTGCCCTCTGTTGGGGATGGAGTGTTACGGTGCTGATGCTGTTGCTCAGGAGTAGCCAAAATACTGGTATGTTATCAACACCCTTCTTGCTGCCGATGCAAAGCTGCTGTGGGGAAATGAACTCCATCTCAGCCAGACCAAATACACACCCTTTGCAAGAGGAGAGGAGAAGGCAAGGAAATACTTCTGAGATGGATTCGAGGGAGCTCCACCTGCAGCTTGCCATGCACACAAGCATCTCATGGCCAGAGCTCTGCCCAGCCACAGCAGCATCTTCTCCCCAAGTGACAGGAAGGTAGAATCTCACTGCAAGATATAAGAAAAAAACCCCTCAACTGATTTCTTTAAAGCCAAGGCAAAAACTTAAAAAGCCAACTAGGGCAATAGGCTGTATAACCCCTTCAGTAGTCCAAGTGAAGCCCTTCTAGCCATGAATGTCACGGAAAGCACAGCATGGCTGGAAAAAAAACCACACACCCCTGTTAGTTTCTCATTTAATGGGCTACATATCTAGTTTCATGCTGATTAATTGTAGCTGACACAGCTCAAAAAAACCAATGAAGCCTTAAATGAGAAAGAACTAGCTTGAGCCAACTAGGACTTGGCATGGTGGAGCACAGCTAGGGAGACACTGGAGACAGGGAGCATGAGTGTGTCAGATGAGCTTCAATGTCAAATTCATCACAGTTTGCTAGGCTCTGGCTCTGAACCAGTTCTGCCATGGTCACGGGCAAAGTGGGGCCTGTGACTGCTGCCTCTGCTGCAAATGACAATGACAGCAGCTTCCCCTTGGCTGTGGGTGGGTGGGATTAAAAACAGACAGAATAAATACATAAGCAGTGCCTCCAAGCTGATGGTCAGAATAAAAGTACTGATCCAAGAGCCTCTTTTACAAGAGGTTCAGTTGAAGTTAGGGGCTACAGATGGCCATTTCCACTTCTCTATTTTTCTTTCATTACCTCAATTATACCTGGTCTATTCAAAATCATTTTGATTTCACAGAATGTATATGGGCAGCCAGAGTAAATGGTCACACAGCTAAAAGTGTCTGAAGAAGCTGCAGTATCTGTTATTAGGAGAGGATTATTTTGTGGATGTGTCTTGCTCCTGAGGGCAGAATTCAGATCACCTCTGACAGGCACAGCACAGCCTCTGTAACTCCTTAACAGCTGGAGACAATGCAGCTCAGACACCTGCACTGGATGTCTGGATTCTCCACACAGTTTAAGAGGAGAAGGAGGTCCCTCTGAAGAGCAATTGGGGATGCCCTGAAATGTCATCTCCTGCTGAGTTATGAGCAGGGAGCCCAGCTACCTCCTGACAGCATTTCATAGCACCCACAAGCTGAGCTGCAGAAAGCCACTGTAAAGGAAGCAGTGAGCACCAGGTGCAGGTCAACTCAGTGCTGAGTGCTGGCCCCTCTCCTGGGTGAGACCTGTTTATTTGGACAATAAGGCAGAGATTCAAGCATTTGCACTGTGAGTAAGGACATCTGCACTCCAGGGCGTCATCAGATTTGAGACTACAGTGCTTCTCCAAGTGCCAGGAAAGGGCACTTTACCCATTAAATTTAATCCATTAAATTAGGAAGTAGCCTGCAGTATGGCTACTTCTGTCGCATTTGGGTCCCTGTACAATCACAAGGACAAAATCTGGGGACAAGAGAGAGAGAACAAGAGTCCTGAAAGCCAGGACATAGGCAGTGTCCTGGAAAAGGAGAGACCTGGGTTCTGAAGTCCTTAATCCTGCTGTTGGTACGTACAGTGCCCCAGAAGTCTGTAGCCTAGAGAACATAAGCACCCTCTGGACATGGCCTCTCCAACCAACAACAGTCTCCTCTTGCTCATTTCTCCACCAACTTCCTAAGTCTCGGGTTCCTCTCTGCATCAAGGGTCAGCAAAAATCTGGATTAGTGCTGTCAGAGCTCTGCACTAGGGCAAGGTTTGTGTTCCCTCAGGCACAGGAGGATCAAGGACTGGTCCTCTGTCTTCTGCATGGGTGATCCTAACGGTAGGCTGGAAATAATGACAGGCAAGACTTACTGTCCATCCTTCCTCTTTAGCCATGATCCAGGTGAGCCTGTGCTGCTACCTGGTGGTGGTAGGTGAGACCTGTCCACATCTGCCAGATCAGAACCTCTCAGATATTTTGATGAAGGCTCCAAGGCACCTCCCCAGAACCTGATTTTGATGCATCCAGGCAGTTGGAGGGACTGGCCCATGCAATGGGATGCTCCTCATGTGCTGGAGTTAGATGCTGTGGCAACACTGTGATCACATGAAGTCATCTTTACACTTTGAATGCCTCCAAAATTAGGGTAGTGAACAGCCTGAACACTGTCATATATTTGTGTGCCTCAGGTCCACCAAGTGCCTCATCGAGGCAGGCAGTTTAAATGTACCTGGTGACAGCAATGGAACAGCAGGTACCTCAGAGATACCAGCAGAAGTGGAATCTCTTAAGTCATGTCCTGTGTACTTCATGTCCTCTCTCCTCTTTGTGTACTGGCTTAGCCTTGGAAAAGTAGGTGCAATGTGCAATTGCACTCCCAAACTCACTGTAAGGTCAGATCCAGAAATCCACTTCTGATAACCTGATAATGGCCTGTAACGATATCAAGGGAAGTGCATATGAAAAGACCAAACATAGGTAATTTTTTCCTTCAGGATCTCCTTCCAGCTGTTTGTGACTTCAGAACTTCTTAAATCTAAGGGAAAGTTAACTGAAAGCTGATAAACAATGAAAGAAAAGATAGAGTCCTGTAATTACTTCAATCAAAACCTTAAAAAGTACTTTCCTTCTTTTACTGCTTCATCCTTCCTGACAGTTATGCATCTTCTGTAGTATTCTTGGTTGAAATGAAAATTTTCAAGATGTAATTTGTCCTCTAAGATGCCTTTACCTGCCAGTTTTGCTCCTTTTCCAGAAGAGAGATATGTGAGCAATGGTAAACAGCAGCTGTTGGTGCAGAAACAATCTGTAGTGCAGGAAAACAGACACTGTCTGACTACAGATGTCATCATCACCAGCAAAATAGTCTTCTCGTCAAGACTGCTCCTGAGTTTTGAAAATCCTCAGAAAAACGAGACCATTCACCTCCACAGGCTCATAGAGGCTTCAGTGGGTTGCACAGTGTAAGCACAGAGTAAGTCTGCAGGCTTGCACAGACAGAAGCACTGCCTGTGCTTCTCAGATTTAGGAGGGTCCCCCCAAAAGCCAGAGATTTCCTTCAGCAATGGCTGAATGATGCACCTGACCCCATCTCCACCCATTTCCCCACCCTGCCCTCTGAGATGCTCTGCACAATGTAGATGGCAAAATAACTGAACCAAGCTCTGAATTTATCTGCAATCATTTTGATGTGTCTCTTTTCCAGATATGTGCATTGCTACTGCAATTTCTCTCCTTATGATTCTGATCTGTGCAATGGCTACATATGGCGCATATAAGGTAATTATATTTGCTGAAGACATGAATCAAGTGAACTACACAATTCCATAGAAACAAAATTAAGAGAAATGCTTTCTAACAATTGCTGCTTTAGTTGTTTAGCTGAAAACTGAGAGGGAAAAAAAAAACAGGTAGCAGAACTGATGACTTAGATCAGTGGTACCTCAGGTCCCCCTGCTGCAGGCAGCAGAACTGTCCAGTTGTGTTGACTGTGTGCAGTTTCAAATATGAGCAAGCTCTGGGCAAATGGTGAATTCACAGAACTGAATCTTGTACCTCTCAAAGTTACGGGTATTTTTTCTCATTCACCTCCTGAGCCTGTGGTTTGTCCCAACATTAATCCTATTAATTAGAAGGGGAAAGTATCATGTGGTTTCTGAATATCCTAATATAATGAGTTGTGGGAGTTGCACCGCACATGTTACTGGCAGTTCAGCAGCCAAACTGCCTTGGCCAACCATTCTGGCTGAATGTCATATTTCTTTTAGCTGATTTAATGCTGCATAGTGTCAAATACTCCCTAGATTTTAGTGTAGAAAGATATATCCTTCTATTTTAATTTGTGGCTGATGATTTTCTAATTTATTTCCTTTATAGCAACATGCAGCTTGGATCATCCCTTTCTTCTGCTATCAGATCTTTGACTTTGCTCTCAACACATTGGTTGCCATCAGTGTACTCGTCTATCCCAGCACAATTCAGGACTACCTCCATCAGCTGGTAAATCACTTGATGCTCACAAGCCTTTGGGGTTTTGGGGGACAAAAACTGTGTCTGTTCTGTATTTCTAGCCAGTGATTTCCTATTAACTTCCCAGGCTGACCTTGAGAAGTTCTCTCAGTCCTTGACAGTCTGAATTCAATATCCTTGCAAGGTTACATTACTAACTCACTGCAATATTTGTGCAAATCTCTAGAGTTTGTAATGTCATGAAAACTCTCAGCACCACTTCATTTAGAGTGAGACCCATATTGCAATATATAGATAATAAGTAATTGCTTTTGCATTCAGAGTTACTGTGTTCATATTCAGTGACTTATTTTTGGTGCTATTTCTGGAATGATTTGTTGCTCCTTTTAATTTATTCAGTTGCTTTAACACATTTTGTTAGGCAACAGTTTGATTCAGTGTATGTTTGTTTTGCTAGAAAATATTTTGAATTCTGCCTTAGGGACAATTAGAGGCTCCCTTCTTGCCATGGTCTGCTGTGGCCAAACATCCATAGCCGGTATTGCATAAGTGTCCAAGATATGATTGCAACACCCCAAAGTAAAGACAAGAGCCCACCAGCCTCTCTCTCATCACAGAACCACATGGAGTTGCAGAGCTCTGGAGAATCCAGTGCTGCAACTGTTTCTGAAAATCTGCCATGAGAACCTGAATACAGATTAGCTTGGCTGTGAATTTCATTTTGTGGATGGAAAGCTGGCTTGGCCAGTATAAATAACAGGTAATGAGAAACAGCAGGGAGATAAGTAGCCACACAAATCTTCAGGAAGAGGCAACTGTCTGTTATCCTTCATCTTATTTAACACCTACCTGCATTCACAGCTGATGGTACACTGGACGAGAAGCCAAGGAATAAATCAAAAGGTTCTCAGAGTCTGCAGGAACAACCCCCACTTTCCCGAGCATGAGTCATAACCAGGTTTTACTCAGTTTTGGTCACTATGCAAGAACGTGATGGGGGCAGGAGAGGCTGGGAGCTGTGCACTTAAAAGCCTCTGCTCTTCTGCTAAAAATTTGGTACTGCATCTGGAACTGGCTCACTAGAAGGGCAAAGAGCAAGTGATTCTCTCAAAATGTCTCCTAAAATATCACTGTATTTCCTGCAGATAAAAAAGTAATAGGCCCTTCTGTAGCAGAAATAGAAGGAGCAGGCCATGGAATGGGTTTGGTATGGTGCAGCAGAGCACTTTGTGGTCCCTATTGCTGTTCTGGAGTGTTAAAATCTCTGGTTGCATTTCTTCGTCTTGCTGTTGTAAATCAGTTTTCCTGACTGGGAACGAAATGCTGCAGGACTTCAGGAGTGCTAAACACTTAGTGCTCAAAAGGGCAAGGGGGATTTCCAGGATAATTACAGGCTGATTAGCCTGACATTGCTACCAAGCAGAATAATAACAGAAGGATTGCGGCTGAGAGGAGAGTCAGTTGATAAAGGATTAGACCAGAGGAAAATGATTAATGACTGCCAGCACAGTTTCATGGAAAATCAGTCCAGCAGGCAAACTCATTTTCCTTCACTGACAAGATTACTGACTTCGTCAATAAAGATAGGCAGGGACATAATGGACTTTCATGAGATGTTTGACTTCGTAGCTCGAAGCTCAGAGCAACAATAAAGGACTAGATCAATAAAGGATATATCACATGGATTAGGAGAGGTTAGCTGACAGACTGCAAAGGGTTGTGGTCAAGCCAGCCATCTGCCAGTGAGTTTCTAATTTGGGTAGAGAAAGGTCTCCAGGAATCAGCAGTAGATTTCATGCTCATCCTGACTTCCATTAATAACGTTGGTACCCAAGAGGCCCTTCATAATGGTTAATGTCAGCCTTGGGAGAGCTTTCTCCAGGCTTATTGTCTAGAGGGATTGAGTCCTTTGGTGGGAGGTTGTGAGCAGGAATCTAATCTGGCTATTCTGTGTCATCCTCTGACAGACCCTACCCTGCATTGCCCAGAGTGGGCTCATCTCTGCATTTCCCAAGGGCAGTACTTGTGACTTTTCCAAGCAAATCCACTTCTAATAAAACCCATGGCTGACACAGTGAGCTAGACTGACTGAGTTCAGCCATTAATGTGTGCCACATAGATAAATGCAAAGGAATTTAGAAGCATGAGGAATATAAATGAGCATACAGTATGACAACTGTGCCTGGGATGCAGTGACCCTGTAAGCAGCCTAGGGAACTAAGTGCCAAAATGACAATCCCCAAGTTGTTTTGCTCTTTGCAAAAATTGCTGTTCGGATTAGTGGACACTAAAAAAGAAGAACAATTATCAGTAATGGAGAAGATATTTCCTTTCTCAGTTGGTGACCTAGATTTTCTCTATTTATGGAGTCTGATTGTGAAAAACAATGCTTAAAGGTCAGATGCATGCAGAAAAGTTCCTCAAAAAACTATATAAATTCTGGATATATTGTAGTATGATGGTAGACAATCAGCTTTTCCTGTTTTATTTACCGAGAAAGGAGACCAAGAGTTAGTGCCACTAGAGTTTTCATATGCAAAACAATGAGGTATTAAAAGGCTGTTTAAATTGGATATGTGGCATAATGATAATGAGCATCTAAAAGCTACTCCGAGTTAAGTTCATTTAGAAACAAGATTAGTTTGTATTTTATCATTCATATTGGAGATTAGCAATGGGGAAAAAGTACTAAGACCTGTGATGGATTTTGCACAGTCAATGTCACATGTTCAACAAAGTTTTGAAGCTGTTCTGCATCTGCTTTGAAGCTCATTATGCCTCCTATGTCTTAGCTGTGGTTCCAAGCACAAATGGCTCAGCAGGAACCCCTGTACCCTTCCCTGGAAAGGCAGTTGGCAAAGGTTGTTATATTTGGTTCAGAGTAAATACACTGTGTCTGAGTGGGCAAAAGCAAAAGGGAGAGATGAAGATCCCGTCCACTGTAACCAGATACTCAGACACACCATGAAACTGAATGTAAGCTTTGTCAAATTTTCAGCAATAATGCCATTGATGCAGTGCTAGGACTGTTTCCCTGCCTTTGAATGATACTCGTGGTGGATAGGTTTGTCATCTCAAACACTGTGTTTAGAACAAGACTGTGGTTGATACCCTTGTCCCCATAGGTGAGACCTGAGTCATGCCAGTTGGGTGTGATCCCTCCTGATGATTTATAAATAAGCCCTAGAGTTGCCTTGCCCTCACCCCCTTTGTAGTGGTCTGCCAGGGTAGGCAGGAAGCAGGGATTGTGTTTCTTCCTGGCATTCTTACAGTTTCTGTTGCTCTAAAACTGCTTTGCATTTGGGGAATGATATTTTAGGGGGCAAAACTACATAAGGGAAATGAAAAATCCCAATCCTTCTTCAAATCCATTACTGAATATCTGGAAGAAGGTATGCATTACGTAATGGAATATGTTTGGCAGTCTCCAAAGAACATTTTTTTCTTGCTGTAAGGTGAAAACCTTGTCTTTAACCATTTCTACTTCATTAGTATCTGAGATCATTATCTATTTGCTTTGGTGCACATCTGCCAGGTTTCAGTCTGTCAGAGATGAGTTACAAGCTACTGTGAAACCCTCCGTGTACTTTTAGCAAGCTGATGAGTACATATCAATAAACCGGGCAGAGACCTTGCTGAAAATGTTGCAATTGTGTTCACAGGGTGTTTGGTAACATCAGCCTGTGTTGGCTGCTTCTTTCAGAGGAACAAATGTCTTTGGAAACTTTTTGTTGCCTTTTGATACCCAGTTGCACACAGGTGTGCCAGTTAATTCCTGTAGATTACAAGAGCATCTCAATATGAAGGGTTATGTAAATTAAGTAAATGTTACAAATCTTGCTCTTGATATGTTTTATGGTGGTCACATGGTAAGGGTTTTGAGGAATTACATTGCATATCTTGGGCATTATCATTGTCACTTAAAAACTGAAAAACCTTCACATACAGCGAATCCAACATGTGTAAAACAAAAATCTCTTTGGTTCTTGGAGCAGTAGAGGTCTAAAGCAGTTTGACATAAAACACATTTCGTTCCTTTAACCCTACTAGATCTTTGATAAATGGGCTTTTTAAAACCTTCAAATGAGACACTTCATCTTCTGTCGTCTGATAACAGTGTATGAAATGGATTGAAGCAGAGGTGCATAACAGGCTAGTCTGCAACTGTATTATGCAAACTTTTTTTAAATTAAAGTACAGGACTATGGCAGTTCATCTTAACAAAATTTCAAAGTATATTAAATAGCTTTACTGTGGGACTGTCTGCAGTGCTGCTGCCTGACAATTCATATAGTATCAGTCATGCTTTTAAATCCTGGGGGAAACATCTAGAGGACATAAAAGATATTAAATCTAAAGAAATTTTTCCTATAAACTAAAGCTTAAAAAAGAAATATCCTTTCTGACATTTTAAATGCCATTTTATAATTCCAAAGAAGTACTACTAAGTTTATAGCAGAGCTTTAAAAATTCTACTGACACATTACTGTTTTCTTTCAATTTTGTAAGATTCTGATACTCGGAGGATTGCAACTTGGAATGAGAATCCACACCATATTTTACAGTGGATTTTTTGTGATCCAGGAGGAAGGAAGACATGAAAGGTTATGCAAGGAGGCTGAGGGAATGAAAAATGGCTTTAGCCTTTTTCATTTTATTCTTCTTGTGCATTTGTACAATATCAATGCAGTAGAAATGTACTTTCCATGCAAGTTTTAAATTCTTTTTACGTGTAATAGAGCTTTGATATGTATAAGCAGTAATTTTTTAAAATTAAAAGTGTACCAGGCATGTTATTATGCACACAGCCCTTTCCATGTTCATGACAAGGTTATACATGACACTTTAATTATGACTTTAGCATGCTGGTTCAACACCACTGCCTCTACGTTTTGTTTGTATAGCAAATTTCATCATGTTGTGCTGCAAAGTCACTCCTGTATTTCCAGTGACAGGCTTGATTTGTCCCACCCAGATGCATTTCAGTCTCAACTTCATCAAACCTTGCACAACATTTGACACTGATCTTTTTTTCCCAAGTTGCAGCACTGAGCCCAGTATCTGGAACCTTTCCAGGAGCAGGATTTCAATTGCTGGTCTCCCTGCAGGAGAGCAAACCCCCAGCACACAAACAGGTTTCTTGTCCCACCTCATGCACCCATATCAGTGTTGAAGCTTAATAACTACAGTCTGTGGAGGGCAATAGGTCTTTGATTCATATGAACCATTGTTAGTACACATTTTTGGGAATTAGTAAGATTTTGGGAATGGCTGCTGCCCTGGGAGGACCCCAAGGGCCACCTGATGGCCCCAACTCCATGGTGATCCCTGAACCAGGAGAGCCTGGAACCAATCAAGATACTTCCTACCATCTTTCCTACTTCTCTGCCAGATGCTGCAGGTTTTATAAATTGTTTTTCCTTCAGCACTGATGGAGTTTGTAGTTGTGAGTTAGGATCAGGCTGCTCATGGGCTGGCCCAGCCCAATTAGCAAACAAAGACAAAGGGGGTTTCTTCCATGGTGACCCAATGTCCCCTGGGCTATTCATAGAAGCCCTGAAAGCCTTGTGGCTTCAGTTTTCATACCCCGCACCAAGGTCTCCCAGGTGGGGGTGACCATCCCATGGGCACAGCACCCACCACCTGTCTGGGGCTTGTTTACACCTCACATCTCTTTGGACAGAGACCCAGAAAGCTGAGTCTGAAGGGGACAAACCGCAGAATTTGTTCCTCATGTGCTGTCCTGACTTTGCTGAATTATTGACTTTTTTCACTGGAAACACTGACACTGATCTAAGAGAGGGCCAGACACTGCTCAGCAGCGTGTCCTGCTCCCAGAGTTCATGGCTCCAGCAGATGTTCCTGCTTTTCAATGCAGTGGGAACTTTATCATTTTTCTGCCCTTGTCTTGCCCCCATGCAAATCCCATTTGAGTTGATGTCTGGAAACAGGCCATTAGATTATGGCCAAGACCCCAGCATGCAGTCATCCAGTCTGTGATAGGTGACTGGTTCCCAAAAACCACCATGTAGGAAGTCCAAAGTCTTAATAGGAATTTTTCATTACATTCACAAACTAGTTTGACTAGGTTTTTAATTGTAGGTCAGTACTGAAAAATCATTTGGGGTCAGTTTTTACTGTAACTGTTCTTGACTGACTGGGCTTTCTAACTTTCTTGCATGGCCTCCCTTTTGCAAGCAGGAGAGCAGGTTGGGGCATTAATACTTAAATTTTCTGAAAGTAAGGTTTTTGTTTACTTTTCAGTGCATTGTTTCTTGGCATATATTCTTGCTTTCTTGGTCTCTGGGTGACTGCATTCACTAATTTTAGAATAACCTTCTGTGGAAAAAAAAAAGCAGCAACTTACTGAATTATAGCAAGCTAGTTTCCTACAAAAGTTATACTTCAACAAAGAAGATAACGTGATAAAAACTTCAGCCATGAAATTCAGTACAGGAACAGAAACATTGCTGTCAAGAAGTGGAAAATGTGCTTATGTAACATCTATCTGCAAACGGTTACAGCTGCTGTTGATGTTAACCACTCTGAACAGTTCATGGAAGCGCTAAATAAAGAGCTATTCTCAGTAGCAGCTGTCCAAAAAAAGGGATAATTTCCTGATGCACTGGGCTGAGTGCTGGAATAAGGGTTATTAAGGGGTTACTCTGGATTTACACCGTCATTGCCAAGAATACAGTTATAGCTCGGTCTAGTTAATTGTCCTGACAAGGATGCAGAGCTGGCCTGGTTAAGTAATTAGACCTGTAAGGGAAAAGGGAGTTGTGTGTGGAAGGAACTATTGCATTCAGTTATAATGAGCTACTGTTGCAGTGGAGCTATCTATTGTGGAGAACAGCTCTGTCTGTGAACAATGGTTTATTCTAACTGAAATGGGAACTTGTGCCTTGCAATATTTCAAAACTATTTGGAACATTCATGTTAAAGGGTGTGTTTTCTTTAAGCAATAACAAATGCAGTAAAACATTTTTAGAGGCTGTTTTTCAGCCAGTGATCCGAAAGTGTTTCACACCTATAAATCACTAGAGCCTGCACTAACCAGGGAGATTAATTTTGTCACCTCCATTTCATGTATGAGGTAGCAGAAGGACCTGGAGCACATTTCAATTTGAAATCATGATGTGTCTCCTCTGGAGGACCTGTGCCTCCATGGGACATGGGCTCAGACAGCAGCATTAGCAAGTACACCTGAAGAAGTAGTCCAAATTTAGCCAAAGTAAGATGGAGCAGAATAGATTCAACGTATTTTGAAATGTCTTTAAATATTTAGATGAAGGGATTATCCTGTCCAGTTTTTCCTGCTTTGACTTTCTGGAAGGACCTGCCACTGGTCTTTGGCAACCAGTGCCAGTCTAATGATTGCTCAGTAAGTACAGGACTTGCCTGTTGTTTCCCAAGATGGCAGGTTTCCTGCTGCAAAGCTCCCAGTCCTTTGCTTGTTTGTGTCAGATACAAATCCAGGGAGCACTGTGGAAAAGAGAGCCCACACCACATCCAAAGCAAAAAGCAAATCCCTCAGACCTCCAGGGAACCTTTGGCAGCTGAGTCTTCACAATGACTGTTCCAGCCAAACTTACTGAAACTGGTTGTTGGTGCAGAGAGCTCCCGATTTAGTAGATCACAGAAAGCTTTGTAAGCTGTTAATTATAGAGTGCACTAATTGAATGGCTCTTAAATGACTCGTGAGATTAACTCACAGTGTTTTACTTATTTTTGCTTATGCAGCCCAACAATTTTCCCTACAAGGAAGAGATTATGTCTGTGAACCCGACGTGTCTGGTTGTGATTATCCTCCTTTTCATAAGTATCATTTTGGCTTTTAAGGTAAGTGCATTACTGTGTACCAAGTCTACTTCTGGTCATGAGTGGAATGTCCCTTGCTGGGAGGTCTGTCTTTTGAGACAATCTGGGGAATTACAGCCCAGGCAGCCTCACAGCTATACAGAACAGTGATAGACATCATGGGAGAAAAGTGGAAAGTCTTATACACAAGCACAAGAACATACAGGCCATGATGGGGAAGTGTGGAATTGTAGGAGGAGCTCATGGCTTATGAATCCTTCGAAGGAGTGGGTTGTCCATTGGACAAGGGAGAACCTGTTGATACAGGCTTGGCTTTTCAAAAAGTGTTTGGCTGAGTTTCTCATCAAGGGCTTTAAAAAGCACCCTTAGGTATGCAGGGAGAAGAGGAAAGGTCATCTCACAGACTGTAGCTAGAAAATAGAGAATAAGGATAAATTATCAGTCTTTCCTAACATTGAGACCCATGTCCTATGGTGCATTCATAAAAGATCTGGGAAGGGGAAGGAAATCTAACAACAACATTTTTTGGCAGTGTCATCTAAAATAGGGAAAACAATCAGCCAGAAATCTTTGCAGAAGGATCTCATGGCATGGAGTGACTAAACAATGAAATGGCAGAGAAACTCACTGGTGACAAATTCTAAGTAGTGGGCACAGAGGAAGCACCCTCTTGTTTCACAGCCACTGCAGTGGATTCTGAAGCATAACCACCTGAGAAAGGGGTCTTGTAGAAGTAATAGATAGACCCATGAAAATACTAGCTTACTGCTCATTTCTGGTCAAACAAGTAAATAAAATGCTAATAACATTAAGAAAGGAATAGAAAAACCAAAAATATAGATTGCATAATTTGTTTGTTCATTTTGATGCATACTACCTCTGGAAGCAAGTATTCTTTTCTGGTGCCCTGTCTCTGAACATATTTTGTAGAGCAGGTAAAGAGATCCATGCAATCCTCTTGGGAGGAACAACGTAAAGAACTGTCAGACCAGGCAGCAGAAGTACACAAGGAGTGAGGACTTATTTGCTGTTATGCAAACCTTGTGGGTGAGAGGGTTGGAGGTGGCAGCTACCAGGAGGAGATGTAGCCTCAGCCAGCGGAGCCCAAAAGGGCTCATGTGAAACCACCACACCCAGGCTCATGGTCCAGTGAGGTCTGCCCTACCTGCTGTGTGGGTCAGAAGTCCCAGAGGAGCTCAGAATAAGATCAGACAAAAGAAAGAAACAACTACCTGTAGCTCCAAGTAGTGCTCTGAGCCTTGGACCTCTTGTAAAAGCGTGCTGGTATGTTTGCCCTCTCCTTGCACCCTTCTGCAAGTTTCTTATGGCACAGTGCTGCCATTTGTGTATTTCTCTTATGGGATTTTATTTCAGAATAGTCATGCTCTTTCTCTGCAAGGCAATTAAGCATTAAATTAGAGAAATTCCAAAGTCACAATAACACCAGGAACGTTGCTTCCAGACAACACATTTGATGACATGAACAGGGGAAGTTACTGTGGCAAAAGGGATAGATTAGGTTATTGAAGCTACTTCAAAACTGGGGAAAACACACAACAAATAGGGTATGTTAACTGATACTCACTTCTGTGATTTAGAAATACAGTTTAGTTTTCTGGCCTTATGTATTCACAGCTGTACAGTTGATTTTATCTGCACCTTTAAGAAATATGTATTAATGTAATAAATTCGTAGATCCGTCAGGTGCCAAGGAATGTGTTCTTTAAATTTCTCAGATGCAATAGCTAATTTTTACCCCAAGTGGGTCTGGTGTTTCATCGACTAAGTATATCAAGGAAGCTTCAAGCTTATAGGAAAAAAGCAACTAAAATTGGAATGGCAAAAATATTTACTACAGAGGAAAGAAACATAATAAATTAATTGGGTAAAAGACTAATTTGCTTTTAAAGTGGCTAACGTGTTTTTTCCAAGAGTATATGTAGCTCATATAATGCTCATTCTAGCAACATATGATCATATTCATTAGTCACAGAAAACATGACTCACAGAAATACATGCTGAATTCCAGTTAGCATTTTCAGTCAAATTTCTTATGTTTCCAGAAAGCTGCTATGCAGATTTATGGAATCTGCTTCATGAAAAGAAAGCTGGAACACATAGATGCATCACATTTTATCACTGATAGATTTAAAAGATGGTACCATGTTTATATACTGAAACTGAAAAGGTACTGTGCATAAAAAATATGCTTGAGCTCCCTCTCCCTCTGGAGTTCAACTAGAAAAAAAGAGAGGAACCAAAATATTGTGACCTAGGAAAAGCTGCATTCAGCTGGTGGGAAATACGAAACAGGATCACATAATTCTTCAGAAACCTTTGGCATTATGACACTTGTTTTTGGTGAAACTACATCCATAGAAAAACATTACTGAGCAGAAATCAAGATTAAGCAGTATTAGATGCTGGGTTTATGTTTTGCAGTCATAGGATTATGAAAAGGCAAGGGGGACGAGAGCAAGTGGTAAGAAAGCAAGCCAGCTAACCACATGCAAGCACTTTGTCTTTTTAGGTCTTGGGATTTACTTGGATCTGAAGCAGTTAATGGATATTTCAGGCAGTTTCACACAGAATGCTTTTCAGAGTAGACAAAAATGTGTTATTGCATTCACTGTCTTTTGTCTTAAAACTGAACCAGAGTTGCATGCCACGAAACATAAGTGTTTCCTAACTGGCCAAGGAAGGACATCCAGCATCACAAATGTATCTTTATATATGTACACAGGACTTCAAATGGCATGCAGCCAACACAGTGGCTTTTGAATCATGCCCTCCTCTGCAGCTGGTTTGGAGGACGTGGCCTTGGTTTCCTCTGGCCAGCCCCAGCTGCTGAGACAGAATGGTTGAGTTTTCAACCAGCCCACTGTGGGGAAGCCCCCCTGGCCCAAATGAGCTCGGGTGAACACAAACACAACCAGAATATACCTTTCCCCCAGCCTTCCTTGAGCACTCTACAGCAGAGTATGGCCTCTTCTTTTCTTCTCTGGCTTTTCTGTTTCTGAAAACTAGGTAGGAAGAGGTAGTGTGGCAATGAGATCACTCTTTTTGTCCTGCTGTCCTCAGTGGATGGGAAAGGGCTATATGGAATAAAGTTTTGTGCTCACCCTGAGAGATTTGGTGTATCAGCCCAGGGGGATGCCTTCTGGAAGGGGCAACCCTGACCTGCAATACATTGCACCAGTGTCTGCTACCTTCCTGTAGGTGTGATGGGACAGTGGTTGAGACCATGAACACAGCCCCAACAGCCAAGCTCTGATTCCCACTCCCAGGAATGGCCAACAAGGAGCCACAAGATTGCCACCTGTTCCAAAAAAGCCCAGGACAAGTCCAAGCACTGGACTTGCTGATGGCAGGGTAGTTATGGGAGAAGCATTTCTGAAGTAGGGGTCATTTGCTTTAAATTGCATACCCCCAGTATGTGTGATTCTGAGCTGACAGGTGATGTCCTGGCCCCTATAAGGTGCCATTCAAAGTGTTGCAGGCCAGTGGTTTGTTTTGTATCATTAATTCTTTCCAATCACAGCACTTCTTTGCTGTTCTAAGCAGTGGTTATGGTGCAGCCTTTTTATACTCAAAAACTACACATTCTAGCGTGCTGAGAAGATGGATTTAACTGCAGATTTCATCAGCACAGCAACCCATTGTTTCTCCTTCTGTAGTACCAACGTGGGAAATATATATGGTCAACTAGTCTGCTACTAGCATCCCTCTGAAATCTTCATATAAATTTCAGTTTGTGTAGAAATCTTTATCTTATTTTCACCAGTTACTGAAGCCCATCCCAGCTCTGTAAATAGAAAATTCGAAGCAGCTGGGGAATAAAATGGGATTCAGTGCAGGCAGCTTCTAACCCGAGGGGTTCTGTCGGGTCTGTGGCATTCACCCTGCACTTGCTGCCAGTGAGGGGTCTGCCCAGAGGGCTGTTCTGACCCAGATCAGCACAAACTTTTCCTTGCTGTGTTACAAGAAACAGCACAATACAGCAAACTCTAATTTCTACAGAGATGATGGTCAGCCAGCTGGTCGAGCGCATGTCTGATGAGCAGAAGTCTGCAGTGCACTCCTGTTGTGCTGCTTAACAAAGTGCATGTTCAACTGCAACAGCGAGAAGCAGAGTTACAAAGTTTTGTGGGTTTTAGTTCCATAGGGGCTCGAGTAATTTCTCACCATGCCAAGGGGAAGACTGAAAACTGGTAGAAGTCAGCACATTCAGCCTTTCCTGTGCAGCTGTCCTTTCAGGTGGTGGCTTCTTGGGGCTGCCTCCCCAAAAGGTGTCTGTCAGCAGCCTGTGTTGTGATATGCAGGAGTACCACTAAAGGCTCAGGGATTTAAGGCCTTTTATATAGGGCCAGTTTCAAATAAGAACATTGGTCCCCTGAGATAAAAATTGATATATTGATATATGTCCAGCGACACATTTTAAAGCAGTATTTGAAACCTCAGCCAAATTTTTCAGGAAAGAAAATGGGTAACTGAATCCGGAATCCCATTTAACGGTGCAGCAGCATTGGTAGAAAACAATTATTAGGGACAGGTTTAAATAAAGTTACAGGTTGAGGAAAACAAATTTCCATGACTCATGATTCACAGGCCAGCAGCACATGCCCAAAGTACTTGGACAAGGACATGCTCTGAGCTGCTGCCACTCTCAGACATATATGGGTCAGTGTCTCAGGGCCAATTACTTGGTGTGTGCTGGCTGATGACCTCTTTAATTCAAGGGCTGGAACAGACCTCACCAACTCAGAAACAGCCCATGCACACAGGAGCAGGGCTGATTAGAGCTAAGGTTCAGAGCTGGGAGAGCTGTAGGGGTTCATTGTGGGGTTTAAATATATTTTATTCAACACATATAGTGGAATGGGAGCTTCAGAAATAAATCTCCCACTACCTTCTCCCAGATAGAATTGTACTGTCTGAAAGAGGGCTTCCCTCATCCTGGATTTTGGCAGAAGGAATATAGAAATAGGTTTGTAAACAGGTAGGCTTAATGTAAAGGATTTCTTAAAAAGACCGGCTGTGTCCCCACAGAAGTGTACTATATTCAGTCTCTGTTCTGTATTGGCTCTTATGCCATTCTCAGCCTATAGTATCTGAGCATTGAAAGATACTGAACCATTAATTACCACTTAAAATTAACAATGACATTTTACTAATTCTGGAAAAGATGCAATTCTCCGTGTATGTGCCTTTACTTGTTTCAGTAGCTTGGGGCAGGTTTGCATAGCCCACACCTCAAGCTGTAGAGCCTGTCTTATATTCCCATGGGACTTAGCCCACTCCAGAAGCCTTTTGCTCTCCCCATTTGATGGTCAAAAGTATTGCCAAAGTCTGCAATGCCTCCAAGTCATCACAGAGTCTGTAAGATGCTGTAAAAAAAGAGGGAGCAAATTTACCAGATTTTAACCAGCTCAGCCCTGGTGGAAAAAACTCTTTCTCATCTGCAAGCAAGCCATCGTGAGTCATGTGACATCCTGAAAACACAGCTTGTGTGTGTCAGCTCTGGAGATGGAGGAAGCGCAGGGTTCAAAGGGATAAGAGAATTTTGGAAGGTCACCAGTGCAAGTGAGTCACAAAATTATGACTCAGTCAGTGAGACACACATGCAAATTGGACCAGCACAGGCAGTTTATTTTGCACATGCTAGTTTAGTGAAAGGATTGCTGTGCAGAACCTACTAAGTGAACATACAAGTTGGGCATTATCAAAACGCATAGTTCTCCTCATCACTGTCATGTGTGATTACATGAGAAGCAAAAAGCTCCAGAGAAAACTGCTTAGTCCCATCAGCCTTGCTGCAGATTTGATTCTTGCTCCTGCACATCTTTCTGCCTCCTATCTTCCTTCCAGTCACTTTGCTCATCTCTGCTGCCCAAACTGGAATCTTTTTTGCTGGTGAAGGAGATGATGGATGTCAGCACTTTGCCCAGCCAGTTAAAAAAATGGTAGAGACAATTAGTTTGCCAGGGAGCAGCCCTAGCCAGAGTCAAGTGAGCTCCAAGAACAAAAGCAGTGAAGTCTGTGATCTTGGAGTAAGTTTACTGCTGCAGTAACAGGGTTTTTTTGCTTTATGCTGAAAAAAAATATTTATAATAATGTTTATGAGGTCAGAAATAATTCACATGTCAATTAAAGCTTTTACATTGGCAGTTTTCTCTAGTCAGGCAAGAATAGCAAGACTTCAGATCATTCCAGTCCCATGGAATATACAGACAATGTCAGATTAAGTGAAACAGAGTATTGAAATAATGCAGGTGATAGTCATTGTTCAGGCTTTTCACTCACAGGGCAAGGAAGGTTTCCTGTAATTTGCTTGATGATTCTTCAGTCCCCAGCATGCTTGAGCTCTTTTTGCTGGGGTTTGCTTCCACTTTCTAAAACTACTAAACCCCAGTTGACAATATTTAAACATTCTTACCACGGAGTAATCCACAGCTGGTTTCTGCTTACATTTTGTTGCTGTCCCTGAGACATTCTAAATCTGTAGCACCTTCTTTTTTTGTCACAGTCTAAGCTGCACCTTCACTGTATGTTGTAAAACTCATCTCTGCAGTATGCAGTATCCCCTGTACAGTAATGAGGTGTCTGACTGAACCCATCTCTCTCTGTTTGTCTACAGAGAAGTGTAAGAAAGAGTCAGCACAAGTGACCTGCTCATTTAAGTAACATGGAGGTTATATATACAAAATTATGTTACTTTAGCTATATTCAGGCACGAATAAACTGTTTATTTTCAAAACAATTAGTCTGCATTAAGTATGCTGTAATATTAAA
Source organism: Scytalopus superciliaris (assembly GCA_013400415.1). Taxonomy (NCBI): domain Eukaryota; kingdom Metazoa; phylum Chordata; class Aves; order Passeriformes; family Rhinocryptidae; genus Scytalopus; species Scytalopus superciliaris. The sequence continues at coordinate 140,065 of VXBX01008009.1, forward strand.
CATCTGGAATAGTAATTGTCATTCAGATAGTTGTAGACTGCACTATGTCTGCCTAGATGGAGTGGCTTGTAGTGCAGCACAAGTATCCACAATCACAGAATGGTTTGCATGGATTTTAGTTCATCTAGTCCAACCCCCACTGCTATGAGCAGAGACAGCCCCATCCAAACTGACCTTGAACATTTCCAGGGATGAAGCATCCACAGTTTCTCTGGGCAACCTATTCCAGTGTCTCACCACCCCCATTGTAAAAAGTTTCTTCCTTATGTCCCATCTAAACCTATCCTCTGTCAGTTTCAAACCATTGCCCCTTGTCCTATCACTACAAGCCTTGATAAAATGTCTCTCACCATCTTTCTTATAAGTCACCTTTTTATACTGAAAGGCCACAGTAAGGTCTCCCCAGCCCTTTTCTTCTCAAGACTGAAGAACCCCAATACTATCAGTATGAGGAGCAGTGCTGGATTACTCACAGAGCCCCTACACATTCTCAAAGTCACTGGAACCAGAGAAATGACCGTCCCATGCTTCTATCAAGCTGATGTTCACATTTATAAAGAATGGAAATGCTCTGACAGAAAAACGTCTATGGTTTATTATCTGCACAGAAGGATAAATCCCTTTTCTTTGCAGGGTTACTTGATAAGCTGCGTGTGGAACTGTTACCGATACATTAATGGCAGAAACAACTCGGATGTGTTGGTGTACATTACCACCAACGACACTGCGGTAAGGATGTTAGATTGCAATTGGTTTAATGTTGTACATTTAATGGCTTTATTTTATACTAATTTCTGATACTTTATTTAACCATGTGAATTCCTTAGAGAGTCCTCATCTGTTGGTTATGTTTGGACTTGAGATTCAACAGACTGGCATGCAGTGGTTGCAAATCACATCTATTGCTAAAATACTCAGTTTGTTTTATGCATATAACCTGTTAAAGGATCTGTGTTAATCATTAATTACAGTTTATTTTACGGCCACAGGAATTCTGATCTCTCCAGCTGTGTGATGATCTGGGCAGTGGGGGGAATGATTAGGACTCAAGGATGCCATGGTCTACAACTGCTGTGAAATTTGGATTTATCTGTAGAAACTGTGATTTAGGACACTCAGCATCTGGTGTAGTGCTTTACAAACTCACAGAGAGGAGCTAAAAGGCAGCAAAAGTTCAGTGATTCATTTCCCAGCACATGATGGGGATTGTGTGGTAAGGAGGCAAAATGAAACAAAGATTGACGTGAAAGAAATTAATAAGCAGACTAACCTCAAGGAATGGAAGATATCGGTTCACTTTAGCGTAGTTAGTGCCAACATGTGTACGTGTAGGACATGACTGCTCTTTGTAGAAGGCACTGAAGGAATACAGGAAGAAAGAGCCTCTGGAAAAACGCCAGTTATGTTTGCAGTGGTATCATCATGGAGCTGCTCAGTTCCACCCAAGCCACACACTGATGGCACAGTGCCAGATCAGTCCCCAGGGTGACTCCGCTGTCTTATGTAAAAAGGGTCTTTACAACACTTACATAACAGAATGAGAACAGGACAAACTTGGTCCTTTGGATCATCTGGGTAAAATCTCAGTGTTGCCTTCCTCAGGTTTCCCTAATTGTGGATGGTCTCCACACACTGCGGTATTAGGCTGTCAACTATAAACCATTGGAATGAGTGATTCAGGCTTAGAAAACTATCCCTGCCTTTACATGAAAGTTGTAACTCTTTGTCTTCAATACCTGAAGCTTTAAGAAAAACAAGTTTTACAGACCATGATCAGAGCTGGTAACCAGGACATTTAAGTATAAAAATATGGGTTTACTGAAAGTTAATATGTATTATTACTTTCTTTACTGGAATCTACTTTGAGTAAAACCAGGAGTTTTATGTGGAATAATTTTGATAGCTCTTTTATTCAGCCTGTGGGTAGTTGTAACTCAGCTTCAAATATGGTTAACTCTAAAACCCACAGAACTGGCAGGCTTGGTAGTGGAAGAGTGTCAGCTGGATTATCTGGGAAACTACACTTACTTTTTTAAAAATTACATTAAAACCATCTGCTTCATTGCTTCCTTTATAAAGCAAAAGACTGATTTTTACAGATGCCTGGTTACCAAAACTCTTCTCATTACTTTTGTATTTAGTAATTGCCAAAGTGCTCTGACTGCCTCCTCATCTTTAAAGCACTTGTGAGTGTTTCTGTGAGGAAAGGCAGCCCTTTTATCCCATTCACAGATGACAGGTTGCACTGAGTGTTTAATTTAATTTTGCTTATCTTAATCTTACAAGACATCTACAGCAGAAGCAGGTTTTGAGAAAGGCTGTGCATTCCTAGCTAGTGCCCTGACCACTGGACTCCTCTTCCTTTCCCAATAGTTACACCTCCTTAATTTGAAAAAGGTCGGAATCTGTTTTCAGGTATGCTCCATCTTTCTAAGGAAGTTAATAAGATGATGTTAGATCAGGTCCCATAGAAAGAGCTGTTTGGGAATTTGTCATCTAACCAGAATATCACCCAAAAAGTCTTGTTCGTATGTAGAGAAAGGCTGGGGAGCAATGCTTCTGGGAAGTTTCTCAGATCCAGCTAGGGAGGCAGCAGGAGAGTCATTAACAGCCTGGGGTTTGAATTATTTATTTGGAGTGAAGACAAGCTTTATTCAAACCCGTGTCTGACTGCTTCTTTCTAGTCAGGATGAGCTCCTTCATTCCTAGGTGACACAGTCTGTGTCCATCTCTTACACATCCTTCCCTGACAAGTTCCATGGACACCCACCAGTACCTGGTGATGTGATGGAGGAGCTGTGTGCTCCTGAGCAGCCTCTTCTTTCTTCTGCTCTTTGCTGAGCTTCAGCAAGGAACAACTGTATGTAGGGATAATCCTCATCATTCTTCACTGTGAATCAGAAGATTGTTCTTCCCTCTGTTCACGTGCCAAAATCACAGACTCAACAAGATTATTCTTTTTTTCTATGTCTACGTTGAGAAACAGCAAGAAAAACCCCTCTTCACATGACTGTAAAAATGTAAGCTCAACACAACTGGATAAAAAATGGTTTCAAAATGAAGTGTGGAAGAATATGACATTGAAAGTTGAGTGCCAAGAACCTTTGAGAGTTTAGGACTCTTGAAGATACCTTATGAAATTTTGAAATGCTGTGATAGGTCACTGCAGTCTGTTGAAATGTATAATATTCCCCCAAAACTCAAGTGTACTTTTGTATTAAAAAGGTATTTTTTCATTTTTATGTATGCTGGGAAACTTCTTTCATCAGGACTTCTTCATGCCAACATGGTTTTAAATCATCAACTACAAGTTCTTAAAAAAATGATAGTCAATCTCCTCCCTCTTCTTTGAAGTAGATATGCCATTTGTAGAATCAAACCTGCTAAATGAATTCCAGAAGAGCTGCAAGTCATATCTGCAGAGTATGCTCATCTTCAGGGATGTTTGTTTGATATGTATTTATCACCAGCATTAGCTAAAAGAATGTACTAATGGAAGTGAAAATCTAAACTTAAATATGAGAATGGGTATAATTGCTACAACTTAGAGTAAAAGTATTAAATGTCATAGAATCACAGAACCACAGAATGGTTTGTGTTGGAAGGGACCTTCAAGATCATCTAGTTCCAAGCCCTCTGCCATGGGACCTTCTACTAGATCAGGTTGCTCAAAGTCCCATCAAACCTGGCCTTAAACACTTCCAGGGAGGGGTTGTTCACAGCTCCTCTGGGCACCTGTTCAGTGGCTTACCACCCTCCCAGTAAAGAATTTCTTTCTAATGTCTATAATATAAACCTTCCCTCTTTCAATTTGAAGATGTTCCCCCTTGTCCTGTCACTNCTACCTGTTCTGCTACCTGCTCTGGTGTTCCAGCACAAAAATTAGTTCTCCCCAGTTAAACTGGTTCTTATAAATAATGCTCATAGATCTGAACTGTAACTAACTTGTTATGAGGTACCAGATAATCTGATTTTTGTCACTCAGTGTAAGTGGTTTAAGCCATCCTTTCTGCAAGTGTGCCATCTGGAACTAACAGATATCCTGCCATTGCAGGCTGTGGACAGGGATGTTCCGGCTGCCCCTGTTAGGTGAGAGGTCCTCCTCCTGTGACCTTTGATCAAAGTTTGACATCACATGAATGTAACTGGCTTGTCTGCATGAACAGACCTGTGCTATGGTGTAAGGGGACCAGCTGGTGCTGGGCAGGGGAATGTCCTGGACCCCAGGTGTTGGGAAAACATGACCCTCTTATGCTCCAGGACCTGGGGATCCAGCTGTGTACGTTAGTCACAGCAGAGTCTCTTAGGAATATGGATCTTTTTCCTCTAAGTGTTTTTCCAATACTTATCTCCCCTCAGTTTATGAAGGTATCTGTAGGAGATTTTTGGCATGGCAATAAGGTGACTCCCCCGCAGTCAACCGTAGTAATCTGAGGATTGTTGTTTTCACTTTCCCAACCTGGCATTGCTTTTTCCTGCCAGCTACTCAAACACACTGTGGATGAAGATTAATCTTCCACACCATTTTAAACTGTGACAGCAGTACCATGGAAATGCTCATCCAGTGTGGAAAAATTGCCCGTGTACAGGTGCAAAGGGTAACCCAAAGTTAGACATTTGTTCTCCAGAGCAGTAGCAGTTCTATTGTGCTCTTGAACAGCCAAGGGATTTAATTCTGTGTATTTTTAACTCTCACTGAAGCCAATCAATGGAAGTTTCATCTCCGGTCATGCTGCCAGTGGGGATAAATTGTAAAGCTGTAAATCTCTCTTCAAAGTGGGATTTAGATCTTTATGTGCTTTATAAAATTGCTTCAATAGATCTTATCTAACATATATTTATTCACAATGGTTAATAAATTACTTTTTTTTTAATGTAGTTATATTTCCTCTGTGGACATGACCTCAACTAAATTAAACAGTCAACACTTTTGTTTGCTTTCCCTTTCTCAAAGCTATAGGATACCTATTTGAGAACTGCAGAGTTAGTTCTTTCCTTTCTGATGGATGATTCCCCTGTGCAGAGGATTAATATTCTTTGGTAAGGTTGAAAGAGGCATTCTTTGAGTTACTGTGTGGAAGGTAATTAATTTGGTTGTGAATGGAGGGAAGGACCCTTAGACTCGTGCCAGTTAAACAGTCTGAGGTGTGAGATGGAGCCCGGAGGCCAACAAACCATACACAAGAGCTCTTATTTCTGATAGGTGCTTTGGGACCTGTGATTTCCAGCTACTGTGCCAATTTGTGGATGGTACATGTCAGAGTAGACGACAACTTGGAGAAAAATCCTGCTTTAAAGATATTTTCCATAGAAATCCTGCAAACTTGTCAGTGTTCACCACGTAGCTGGTCTTGTGTGGCAGTTTGTATGCATAACACTGTTACTGGGCCACTAGATCACAAACATCTTTTTGCAGCGAGTAGTAACTATGAAGATACTTTAAAACAAGCGGACACCACAAATGAATAACCTTCCGTGACTCACCCTCAAAGTCCTCAGGGCCTCCAGCTGAGTCCCCGCAGAGGACCCTTGAGCTGCACTAGTGGAAAACTGATACAACCCGCAAGAGGAAAAGCATGTAAAACAGGAGACAGAGAAGAGGAAGAAGAATCAGGGGCAAGAAAAAAGGGGGAAAGTAGAACTATGCAGTGCTTTAAGTAAAGGGGATGATTAGTAACCGCATGCAATAGGCTACATGAGACCCGGGACTGTGGTTTCAATGCTGGATCTGTTTCTCTGCAGAATTGCACTTACAAACACTCCCAGAGTAATGTCTTTAATGAACGAATCTTCAAAGGGCTCAAGCTCTGTGTAGAGGGCACCATTCACGTCTTGGTAGTGTGCATGTATGACATGTGCACTTCTTCCTCTTCTGCTTGATCCTGAATTGCAAAAAAGTACCATGGCAGTCTGTGTCTGCCCACAAACAGCTATTTGGCTGCTCCAGCATTTCCTATTCTACTTGCAGAGAAGTCCCATCCCTTGTCAGCTGGTCTTTAATCTTAGCAAAGAGACTGTTCCTCCTTATTTTTTTTAACTTTTCATACTTTTCATCTTATCATCTATACTCAACTCTTTCTTCCACTGTTTATGGAAGATTTTTTTGTTTTTAAATCCAGCATTCCCTGTGGTCTGAATTGTTTCATGCTGCCTGTTTGCTCTGTTGCTTATTCCTATTGGCTAACCACATATCTTGTTATAGGTCTCACCTATTACTAAGTAGCTGCTGTCAGAAGCTAGCTGTACTGTTTGGAACAGGTTATTAACAGGGTCAAACTCAGTCAAATACCCTCTGAAGTTTAAAAATAAGATTTCCAAAGCATTTTCACATGTCATTGCAGTAATTAAATTTATTTGTGAGTTAAATCACAAGATCAAAATATAAATGGTTACCTGTTTTCCCCAGTAGATGCTTATTTTAAACACAAGAATGGTATTTATTTGCAGCTCACACACTGGAATTTTTCTAATACATGGCAATTCATTAGACATTTGCAATGGAAATAGACAAATCTGTTATCAGTGTTCATAATTAGATAAAAAAGAAGACATGAAATGGGGATGTGTAATTTCAATCTTCCAGATCTTTTCAATTCACTAATTGGGTATGTTGCAATGTAGGAAAAAAACAATGTTTATAAATTTGTAGTGTTTCTTTCTATAGTGCTTTTTTTCCTAACAGGAGTGATTCATTATTGTCTGACAGATGACGTTTTTTGGGCTTCAAAACACAGATCAAAATCTTTGGTATAATTCCAAGGATACATATCAGTGCAGCAAAAGTCAATGACAACTTAAATCCCAGTTGCAAGGATGTATGGGTGTTAAGCTGAGCTGTGCGTGAATTTTCCAGGTCAGGCTCAAGTCATAGTTATGCTGTGCAACAACAGATGGGGATGGTGAGAATTCACTCAGGCAGGTGTTGCTCAGACAGGGAAAGGCAGCAGGGTGTGAGAGGCAGAGTCCCAGCAGCAGCTTGCCGTGCTGTGGCTGTGTAGCTGTAGAGTTGGCCTGTGCGGGGAAGCCCTGCCCTGCTGCAGAGCTGCTCCCCCAGGGGTGGTCCTGCTGCAGCTACAGCACTACCTCATCTGGTGTCTCCTCATTACATCCCCTTGCAGAGCACAGCCCTGGCTTTGCCAATAGGAGGAGGAGCTCCTCACATATCCCAGTCCCTCCCACCCAAAGCCTGTCTGCTGAAGCTTTCCCAACCCCCAAGCCATGCAGATGCCAAAGGACCATCAGCCATCAGCTGGGTGGGCAGGAGTAGCAGCAGCTGGTGGCTCAGCGGGTGGCTGTGTTCTCTCAGAGGAGCACCCAGCTGCCCGTGTTTGCCTGAGGGTGTGACAAGGATCAAGAGGTCCATCTTTCTGTGGTTATTAATGGCTTCTGGTGACTTATAGACTTTCAGTCTGATTTCAATTCACTTTAATGGCTCCCTTAGAGCAGTTGCACTCTTCCCAAGCATCCCTTGGGACTCTTTATGGACACAGGACTGTCCGCTGCGGTCTGTTCCAAATAGCACAGCACTTGTGGTTTTGGTCCTCTGTCTTAACAGCAGTGAGGAAAGCGAGGTCTGTTTTAAATTAACTCTGTGACAGACACTCAGCTTCAGAAAGAACAAGGCTGCGTGGGTATTCATCTACCAAATTTAGAAGATCTGCAAAAATTTGTGGAAGTTTTTGGTTGACAGGTACTTTACAGGTATGGTTTACTAACATTGATAGATTATTTTTATAGATACAGACAGAAGTCTTTCCAGCAATGTCTGCAATGCAAGCATGGCTGTAATAACCACACTTCTGGGAGATGACAAGTCCTGTTAAACAATTTGGCTGTTTCATGTGACCTATTCCCAGCTTTCTGCCTTGTTAACTCTTGAGTGGGATACACAGTGTAAAAGGAGATAATGTTAGAAAAAGATACAGTTTAGTAATTAAAAATGCCATCAAAAGAGTAGTGCTCTCTCTCAGTTTCTGCACTCAAGACACCACATTAACCATGTGTTACACAGAGTAAAAGTATACTTCAGTGTTTTAAGTAGTGATGACTTGCAGACAAGTACACCCTGAGAAAGCATGTGCTCATCCAGAAAATGCTTGAAAAAAAGTGAAGGAAAAAAGTGAAAATATAAATATCTTCTGCCTGTACAAAATCATGCTGTGCAACTAGAGATACAGCACTAGAAGGCTAACCAAGATGCAGGAAATACTTGTGTGGCCTGAGGTGACTGTCCCTCCATGCCTTTGAATGGAGGGAGTAATTACACCATTATTCTGGATAACTTTTATGAGGTTGCACATGATAGAAAAAGACAATAGCTTCTTGAATCCAATTTTCTTCCCATGCAAGGGTAAACACAATTTGTTCTAAATATTGCTGTGTCCTAGTAATATATATATTTATTCATCTATCTGGAGTGCTGAAAACATTGTGCTGCTTCATTACAGAAATTCATAACCACATGTAAAGTTTCTAAAATAGTGTCTTGGAGAGCTGGTGACTTGGAATAAACAAGCAGTTTTGTTGAAGGAAAACAAACCATACCAGCTCTAACTTTGCACAGATGATTTTGCAGCATTGAGCTCTACTTCTTTTCTGAATGGGGTTATAAATTATCTCTGAGCTATTCTGCTTCCAGTTACTCCATCTGTAATCATTCTAGTGTGGTTTCTAAAGGAAATGCATACATATAAACATGAAAATACTTCCTGTGCATGTTGAGAGAAAGATTTCTTGGGATTTAGTTGACAGACAACATGTGAAATCCTTAAATAGTAATTAAGTAGCACACTTTGGACAATTTTTTCAAGCAAAAGCATGCAAATAAAACCAGAGCAGCATCTCTGCATAAAGCAAAGTAAGAATTTTTCATTTCAAATTAAATATGATTTGGCTTGGATATGAAGCTTTGGCTTTGACCCTATACCCAGGGGGTTTTGTGTTTTGCTTTGTTTTTATCGAGGGACAAGGGAAGGAGAAAAAGGAAAAAAAGATGGGAACTTTTTTTTTTGTTAAGCATTGCCCTCTGACTTCATCAGAAACAGTTGCTTCGACTGGAATCGTTTGAGCAGAGTGTTCATTGACAGCCACCTCTGAAGCAGATGTTTATAAGTATTTATTTATAAGAATTGCTTCTAAAGGGCAGTTGATTTCATCTGGAAGAATGTGTAACCCGGGTCAGGTGGGTGAAAGTTCCTGCCGCTCCCCTGGGCGTGGAGGGAGGTTCACACAGATGTAGGTCAGCTCCTTCCCCACCACCCTGCTGGCTGAAATGCTTCTCCACATGCCTGATCTTGGAGCTCTCTCTTCAGCCTCGACTTAAAACTGTCAAGTGAGTTTCTTAGTAGGAAGAAAGTAACTGTGGACTGCACTGCAGGGGAGCAAGGATCCTGAGTGGGATGAAGGAGGGCAGAACAAGTGAGAACATGATAGAAATCTTAAGTCAGGAGTGACAGAGGACATAAAGGAGGAACAACTGCTCACTGACCTAGCAAAAGAACTAGGGGATAGTCAATGAGATATCCAGTGGCAGGTTTCATAGCAAACCAAGGAACATATTTCTTCCCATAACACCTAGGTGAGCTGTGGGACTGCTTGCCACAGGACATTGTGGTGCTAGAAGTCAATATGGGTTCAAATACAGGCTAGAAAAATCAGTGTAAGAAAAATTCCTATAATGACCAATTCAGCAAGTCCTTGACATTCCAATTTCTGACAGTCTGGAGAATATTCTGGGCAAGTTGTAAGTATATATGCTTGCACCACTCTTTCTGAATTTGTTTCATTGGTCTGGCTCGCACTTGTATTTCTTCATCATCCGTCACTAATTACTGAGATATGGATGGAACTTTAACCTGATCCAGGAGAGCTGTCCCTACATGCAAGTGCTAAACTGCAGCATGATCCCTACATCTGTATCCAGTGCTTGTCTTGTATGTAACATCTGTCTGCATCTCACCACAGAATTACTCTTATTCCTGTTTCTTCACTACTGGAAAAAAGCTCCCTCTTCTCCTGAAGGCTGTCAGTCTTTCCATACAGCCAGCATGAAGTGTTGATTCATATTAAGGGGTTAAAGAAAAACCTGAATTTTCAGTGGATTTAACTTTAATGCTTCCCGTTTCTCCCTCTGGTATGGCCTCACCTCTAGTTATGAGTGCAGTTTTGTGCACCCCAATATAAAAAAGATAAAAAGTTCTTAGAGAGCACCCAAAGCAGAGCTATGAAGATGGTGAAGGGCCCTGAGGGGAAGCCGTATGAGGAGTGGCTGAGGGCACTTGGTGTGTTCAGCCTGGAGGAGACTGAGGGGAGAGCTCACTGCAGTTACAACTTCCTTGTGAGGGGAAGAGGAGGGGCAGACACTGATCTCTGCTCTGTGGTGACAGTGACAGGACCTGAGGGAATGGCCTGAAGTTGTGTCAGGGGAGGTTTAGGTTGGATATTAGGAAAAGGCTTTTCACCCAGAGAGTGGTTGGGCACTGGAACAGGCTGCCCAGGGAAGGGGTCACAGCACCAAGCCTGACAGAGCTCAAGAAGTATTTGGACAATACTCTGAGGCACATGGTATGATTCTTGGGGATGGTCCTATGCAAGGCCAGGAGCCGGGCTTCAATGGGACTTGTGGGTTCCTTCCAGCTCAGTATATTCTATGATTCTTGAGACACCATTATAGAAAAAACATGTTTCTTCAGACACTCTCGATAAATGATACTTCTTCTCTCCGTACATAGAGAAACATCAGAGACTTTTGAAGGTCTTCCTCAATAAAATCAGTATACATAGTAACTTCTAATAAATTTTGTACAGAAAATAAAATAAGTGCTGCATTAATAGGCTTACTTGAAATAAATATTTGAGCTTTTTTTGTATTTTATTTGAAATTTATTTGAAACAAACTTTCAAATAAAATACAAAATTGATTATATAATTGGTGATATTTACATATAGTCCAGAGCTCATTGTCATACTAAAGTACTAAAGGAAAGGGCTGCCACTCGGTGCTTTGAATGTCCAAAATAGAACTTGAATTGAGAAGATCTGTATTTCAGAAATTTTTAAGCAAAAAATACACCTTAATTTTACGTTTTCCTGTGTAATCTCAGATTTCTCAGAAGAAAACCACATTGCCAAATCTGACAGGAAAACATCGCAAGGAGAGAATTATTCTCAGCCTTCCCTGCATACAGAGTGAAGCAATCAGCTGGCTAGAGCTGTGTATGCATACAGACTTCTTCTGTTTTCCCCAGGTGATCTTCATAACATTTGTGTAGTCAAGAGCCCAGTAGTACGTGAGGGCTGTTGGGACTGTGGTGAACCATGAAGCAGACAGGTGGTCCTGTGGGCAGCCTTCCCTCCGGAGCTGTTTGTAGGCTGGCTGCTTGCTTCACTGCAGCTGAACGTGCCTGAGGTTACTGGCTCCTCAGAGCACCACAGCTGGGGGAGGAAATTCCACTCCTCTTGGCTGGGTGAACGACAAGACAACAAGGAAGTAAACACGACATTAGTAAATGTGATTGCATACCATTTAACCCTCTCCAAACCGCACAGTGCTGTCAGATTGGTGCAAGTTGGTGGTTGGTCATGGCTGGAATCACTGAGATGAAATGAACCCGGGGCAGAGGACTGGTACAATTAGGCATGTGCTACTTAAAACCTCCTCTGTCAGTTCCGTTGTCTGTGAAACTGTTGAATTGGCCTGAATTGAGGAGGAAATTTATCCTGAATTAGGAAAGGCATGTGGTAACTGTATTTCAGCCTGCAGCTGTGTCAGTGTCCCATTACACCACGTCAGGGGCCACATGTTGGACAGAGGCTCCCAGCTGAGGAAATACATGTGGTTCAGCACTTTTATCTGTGAAATGGCCCAGCAGTGGCTCTGGCATCCTCTCCCCATCTGCCTGCCACTGTTCACCTTGGGGTTACTCTCCCTCCTGTTTTAAGTAAACAAGGAGTAAGGCCTGAGCCCATCAACTGTTTGTGTGGGAGCTGTGTGGAAGAAAAGGCTCCTTTTGCCCTATCTTCTTTTTCTCCCCACATATTCTCATGGGCCTTCCCTACAGATTTGGGTGTCTAAAATGTACAGGTCACTTCTGCAAAAGAACAGTGTGCCGTGTGCATAGAGTACTGTGGTGAAGAGCTCAGAATAAACACTTCCAGGCATGGGCTGAAATTTCTGCAAATACATATTAATTTTGTAAGTGTTTCCACAATTTAGCACCCATCTCATACAGTCATACGCAAGTGTTATCCAAGAGAGTTTTAACTTTGTCTTAAGGTTTCCAACATCTTTTAAGATGCTTCAAATTATAGGCCTGTTTTACAAATGGGAGATCCTTCTAAGGCAAAGTCAAGTGATTTGTCAGAACTCCAAAAGACTGCAACAGGACCAGGATTAAATTGCAGTAGTAAGGACTCTAATTCCACACAACTGGTTACTGTCACGTGTCCTTGTCAGCTGTGTGATGTAACATGAAATCCTTCAGTGTAAAGGGCTGGAGTTTTTACTGAAAAGCTAAATTTTGAGAAAACATCCTGAATGCTCACTACAACCATCAGTTCTTTCCATAGGCATTTTTTTATCTATAGCTTTTTGACATTACCAGGTGCATTTCAGCTCTAGGAGGTGTTGGAGAAAAGTATGTTAGAGCTATGTCTGACAATGTTTGCTTCTAATAAGATGTCAATGAGGTTTTTTGTCATGGGAAGACAAATAAAACAGCAGACAAATAAAATGCTGTTCAAACTCAAAGCTGTTTTGTGGCAACTGTACCATTCCATCCACTGAAGAATATAAATGAATATGGAAAAAAATGATCCAAATCTTTCTGGAGACACAGAAAGATTTCAAGTTGAGTTAATTTCAGTGAGTTTTGGGTGGGACCCTTAAAAATGCAGAAATAATCAAATATTTAAATTTATTCATAGACAACCAAGCACATTTTCTCCTCTGGAAAGAGCAGATCTAAGAGCTTGAGTTCAAACAAGAAGCACTGCAGCAATATGAGAAATCTTGTACATATGCTGAAGAAAAATTATTTTTTTTCTGTAAGCTCAAGTAAATGTGGAACCAGATGAATGATTATTGAAATTATGCAATATGCCCCCCTCAACAAACAAACAAACAAACAAACAAACACACATTTAGGGTGAGATTAATTACAAACTGTTTGAATATACAAATATTTGCCTATTTCACAGACATATTTGTAAATAATGTCTTTAAAAACTTATTCTCCAAAACCAGATGAACCAGGATGTAAAAAATATTAAATAACATATGCTTATAGTAAGTGAATATGTTCTAGCCATTGGCAAACTTGTTTGGTAATTATTTCTTTCAGAGAAGGTCATTCTGTATCATGCTTTATAATAGAGAGATGTTTATGTAATACAATTATCCAAACTGCTCAGATAACACCAGTGAAGTCAGGAACAGGATTTCTTATGGGTCAGTTATGGATTATTTCTTCATATTATACAAGACTGCTTATCACAAAATGTTTAAATGATACTGGGAGCAAAGCCCATGACTCCTTGTCCCACTTGAGCATGGGACTACACAGCCACAGTTTCTCCTATTTTCTTTCTTTCCCTAAGGATTCTTGCATATTTGGCTTTACTGTGGCAGCAGGAGGATAAAAAATGGTCCTTGGAAACTAGCTAAAAAACTTATGTCTGGAACATCCCTACGGCAGATTGGAACTGTGGCTTTCAGCCCTCTTGGTTTGGGACCCCCTAGAGCTCTGGTCACAGTCTCTGTGCGATGCTTTTATCATCAGAAAACTGTAAAAATAGTGAGTAACATCACCTCTGGCTACATATTAAAGGATGTGGTTAAAATGGTACACAGTTCTTAAACACCATTAGCACAGTTATAGGGCTTGTGAAAGAAGTTAGGAGCTTCTGTCCTATGGATTTTAGGCATCCTATAGGACTGAACCCTGCAACTATCTAATCTTCCAAACTTGCTTGCTGGTCTACTGATAAAAAACCAGGCTGTCTTTATGTAGGGATCACTGAGTTCCAGAAAAATGGAGGTCCTTCATACTTACTTTTTTTAGTAACTTGTGGGTGACAATCTCAAATGCTCTGCAGACATTAATCCCAGAGCACTCAGGGAACTAAAATACATGGTTTTCAATTCACAACAAAAGAACAAGGAAGTGCTCAGCTGTTATGCCTAGGAAGCAGAATGTGTCACTTGTCCAAGTGGATATTCTGCCTTGGGCATACCATGTACCTAAAATATGCATATATTTTTTGTACTCTGTGTGTTAGTTTAGACTGCATCCATTCTAATGAGGTTCGTAGATAAGACTGAATAGTGAATTTCTGTCTGTTTTTCTAATTTCTGAATTCACCCTTTGGCTCAGTGACTGGCTTCCATTTTATGTCTCTGGAGAGCAAAATATACTGCCTGAATAACTATGGGGGTTTTATGTCCAAGGCACTTATCGGCTTCCATTAGCCATGCTGAAATTTAAAATTAACAAAAGAGAAGGAAAACTATTCTGATCCAGATTTTCATCTCAGCTACTTTGGTATAAATTCAATTATTAAGATTCTAATGAAATTATATCTTCTTTGAGATTTTTGTAAACTGTTGTCCATTTTAACAGTAAACAGATAAAAGCTGAAATAATCCGAGTTTTGTCATATTTTTGTCTTTTGCCAAAATAGACTTGAGAAAAGATGGAAAATTTTTTAAGGGAAAGTAAGGTCCTGAAACTCTGTTTTTGTAAAAAGTAATTAAAAGGTACTCTTACAGCTGCAGGATTTGTATTTATAGAGTGGTTGAAGAGTTACTCAGATTGTCATGGAAGCTGAAGGATGATTATTTAGGCTTAGAGTTGACAGATGATTAAATAACAGTAACAAAACCACATTGACTGACAGTGAAACAGTTAAATGAACTTGAAGGGCTTTTACTGTACTAATGACATGAGATATTTGGTGTTTGAGCTGCTGCCATGTATTCCACAAGCTCCAAGTGTTTTCTTTCACTTGTAGTCTGTCACTGTTATTCATCTTAACCTTTGTTTAATATTCTGTCAATATTTTCTTTGTTTAACTCAAACACTGCTGGGCGAAGGTAGTAATTTTGAATTCTGCTCATTGTACACTGATTATTTTCTACTGCTATTCTGTTCATGTTAGGAAATTATATTTAAATATCAAAACACAAAAATGTGTGGGGAGTAAGCCTGTAAAGTCATTACTGATAGGACTGTTCAAACAAATAACTTTTGCCAGCAATAAGGTGACCCTAAACCTCACAGACATTTGGCAAATACTTTTTAGCCTTTGGTGTAGATATTTTCTTGTGAAACTTCGGAACCCTTTTAGCATTCTCCTCAGTTCATACGCCACATTCTTCAAATATTCTTATAGAAATCCATATGCCTTAAGATTTAGCCAGTGATTTCTCCAAAAAGGCTCCTGTAGGCATTGTTATGACCTGCCTCTGAGGCGAGGTAACTGAGGTTCCTGTTAATAAATCCTTTGGGGTGAATTAGATTGGAACAGTACTGAATGACTAGTGTATGTATGAGGCTGATTTATTTTAAAACTGTTTAATTGCAGCAGAAAGGAGGTATGTCGCCGTTTTGGTTCTTTTCTATAAAGTATAAAAATATCATGAAAATATATAAGGAAAAGAAAGAAAGAGAGGGAAAGGACAAGAGCAAATAGTGGAGAGGAAAGATATCACCAGCTGTGGATCCAGCAACAAGGGTTGATTGTTGTAATTTCATTTTCTCTGGTCAGAGTAATGGTCGCAATCTTGATCCACTGGGGATGGGGGCCCGCAAAACAAAAGGTTCCTCAGTTTATATACATTCACATTAGCCTGGGAGCACCTAAATCCCTGCCAAGGAAGGGCATTCTTTGTGTCTGATGCAGCACTGAGGAGCACTCACAGTTTTCTCATGCAGAGTTGCTGAAGAGTTGGGAGCTGCTTTGGTGTCCTTGGTGCTCCATAGCCCCTGCTAGGGATATGACCACTGCTTGACCCTGCTTGTATGCTTGCACTGTGTGTTGTATGGTCGTCATGAACCTGAACACAGAAACATTTGCTCCAAAAAGGTGCTGCCCTACTTTCATACAGCCCCCCTTTCCAGGTAAATCCTGTTATAACTTGACCACTTGACTGGTCATCAGTGTTTGAGACACAGCAATGCATTAACTTCTTACTATCCAGGCTTCTACAGGTATTCTTATCTCCCCTTGCATCTTGTTGAACTGTTGGTAAGTGAGAAATTGTCTTCTCAGAGCCCCTGGGGCTGTTGACCTGTGTATGAGTTTTGGGTCTTTGACTGAAGAAGAGTGCTCACCTCCCAGGAGGTAAAAGCCTCACCAGGAGTCTGTTCTCCTGTTGGACAGATTTTGTTTCATAGAGAAGTGAAAGAAATGCAGAAGCTCACTCATATCAGTAATCCTCCAGGGCAGGAGACCTACTGCAAATGACAGTAACTTTGATGCTGAAGTACTAATAGTGATGCAACCACAGCAGTCTTAGGACAAATTGATCTAAAAGAGGATCAGAGCACAGGAAGAGGTATTGTCCTTTATTTATCAGCTCATCTTTATCAGCTGGAAGATGGACAGCTCTTTGGATTGTGTCTGCTGTCATTTCTTACCATGCCTGATGAAAGACTCTGAACCTAAAAGGAATGCACCGCAGGTTGAGGCTTAGCATCAAAAGAGTGCAGTGAGACAGCTAAATCTTCACAAAGTGAACTTGATTCATTTTCAGAGTCATATGTAGATCAGATTTAATTACTAATTGTGTTGTAATAAACTAGTGGACATGTTTCAGTGTATTTGAGAAACTAGTGCTTTCTTTTAGTAATCTGCAGATTTTATCTGAAACAGTTATTAAACTAATAATCAATACTAGGGAGAGGATTTCAGTTGTAGTGCTTTTCACAGTGTACATGCTTTAACATTATGATTTACTGAGGTTACACTGAAAAATAAATTTGTGATTTTTATCACAATATTTATTTGAAGTTCTGTATGTTGTCTTAATTTCACTAGATAAGTAGTCTGCTGTGAGCTGCTTGCATCCTTTAAAGGTGACATAATTTATTAAATGCTTTTCAAATACAAGGCTTTTTAGATTATGTTGTGCACAAAATATTGCGTTTACAAGCTCAAACATATGGTATTAATAAAGAGTGATGGCTCTAACAATTTCCTTTTCTAAATAATGGAACTTTTTTGATTAAGGGCTGAAGATGCCAAGGTAGCCATTCTGTAATCTAACAAACGTGCACAGATGTACTTGAACACATGAGTAAACTCACATGAGTAGAATGTGAATCACCCTTGGAACTATCCTACAAAAGCCTGATCCAAAGTCTATTTAAATCTATAGAAAGATTCCTACTGATGTAGTATATTGTGGCTGAGGTCTGAAAGGGATGACTGTGGATCTGTGGATGTTTCTTTGCAGAAGGCAGGTTATCAACTTCTTTAAGAACTGGTGAAATCCTCGCATGGCCAAACTCCCACTGGCTTTATTGAGATATGGGTTTTCCCTGTGTGTATTGAGACAATCAGCTTTATGCGCTCTTTAATGACCAAGAAGCAATGCTGATGAATCTGGAAATTCCGTATGAATAATTGATCTTCAGCTGCATAAAGTATCTCTGCTAGTGCTCTTCAGTGATATTCTTACATAATATTGAGATATTTTAGGGAATGTACACTCATACTTCATTCGGACTTCTATTTTATCCTCAGTCTCTGCTGGGATTCACAGACCAAGTGCTCCTTTTCACATGCAAGCTCTAATTGATGTCAATGCTAGTGCCATTGAAATTGGCATGATAGCTAGCATGCTTGCTTAAACAAGTAGAAATCTTGGTTTGAATCTCTCCTCTGCACTGTGTGGCCCAAACTTGCATCTCCCATGTTCTAGGAAGCAGTCTGCACTCCTGTGAATGGGGATGATCTATGATTAAAGTTCTCCTAATGGCTATCAGATGTTTAAGTATTCACTTGTGGGAGTGTAGGTTTTCCTTCTCATGGCTGAGTACTCCAGAAGCAGAAAACTGGAGATTTATTTAGACATCGGGTAATTTGTTCTCCATTTACTTTCTTTCTCCCCACTCCAAAATAATCATTAGCTATTCCAGAGAGGGCTCAGAAAGAGAGATTTTTGGGTCTTTTCTCTCTCTGGATAAGCAGTTTGAGCACTCCTCCAGATTACAAGGTTTAACACTCTTGACAGAGGAGAGCTGCAGAATAAGCAGCCACTATCTCTGCCAGATTAAACAAATTCAGGTCCCAGCAGTGAGTGGCTGAAATCAAGCTGTCACTGGGGTTAATAAGAAATGAGAAGAAATTCTGTTTTCCTTTATAATGAAAACAAGCATACAAATGGAAAAGGAGGAACTTCAAACTAATATTGTTTTGTTTCCTAACTATTCTGCTCCTGCTTAATGAGTTTTCTTTTCTGTAAATTTTATCATCTGGCTTCTATTTTAAAAATACAAACTTTTTTTCCTTTTCTGCAGGTCCTGTTGCCACCATATGATGATCCTGTGAATGGAGCTGCTAAAGATCCACCACCACCTTATGTGTCAGCATAAGTGAGAGAGTGCTGTGTCCCTAGGGAGTATAGCTTTACTTTTCAGACACTGGAGCAATAGTTTGATAATTTCACTTCCAGGATATAACCTCTGTGGGTTTTGCTGACATATTGAAATCTAAAGTGTATTGTTATTATTCTGTAGATAGTTTTAATAATTTGCTGCAACTACAGTAGTGTTTCAGAAACTAGTGAACTGGTTTTAGAACAGTTCTGGGTAGCGCTAAGGTTACAGTAGTCACTGAATAGCTTTTTCCACCATGTCTGACATGCAGTGCTAGAGAACATAGAACTTTGCATTCTCAATCAGGTTCAGAGTGTAACTTTATTTTTTTTATTTGAAAAGCTTCCAAAGCATTACAAATGTGTTTCTCAGATGCCCACTTTCACCTACAGAATACAGACCAAGTCCAAAGAAGTGACATTCCAGTTCCTTCCTGTTCTGCAAGAATTTATGAAGTTACTATGCTATAAAGGATGATTATTACAAGAAGAATGAGTCTTAATCACTATTCTCATCAACCTGGCTAATGGGAAGCAAATTTAATTGGGAAGTATAAGTATGGGAAATGGGAGTAGAGAAAGCATTCTGTGATGTGTAACAAGCCAGAACCTCTGGTCTACATGGACTCACTTTGTACCAGCCTGTAACCATTCTAATTCTAAAAAAAAAAAGTGTTCTTAGCAAATACTGATAAGTGAATACTTCTTTTCCTGCCTACACACCTCCTTCCTCCCCACTAACTTCACAAAGAGCGCTTTGAGGTCACAAAATCCCTGCTTTTAAAGTCCCATGGTTAGGTGACAAAGCTGTCTTTCGCACTCAGTATGCAAATGTTTTTTCCATTGGAATGTGCCTGTAAATACCGCAATGTTCTGCCGAGGGTAAATTAAATTATGCAAATTCTAAGATAAATGTTCTCAACATGTCAGGAACTTATGCATGTAACTCTTCCTGGAGCATTAGCAAATATGTTTTACATGTTTCTCATATACATCAGTGTAGGGATTTTGGATTCCTTTTATGACTGAACTGGTTATACTGAGGATCTTTGTCATGGGACTCATCCATCCATGAGTGCTTTTGTGAGGTATTTATTTCTTCTCCAGAGAAGTGCCTCCTGCACATGTAACTTTTTGTTGCTGATGAAGGTTCTACTTTTAATTGAAAAGAAACCAGAAAAGGGAATATAATGTGTGTCTCTACCTCTCATTGTTTCCCACTGTGTTGTCTCCTCTGCATTTGGGCTGATTGAACAGGCTGAAGCTAAACTGATGCCGTTGCAGTGCCCCAGATGAAGAGCAGTGCAGAGCTGAGCCACAGTCTGGAGGGGCACTGGAAGGCACCAAGGTGGCATCTCTCCTGTGGCTGGGCTGATTTGTAAGTCTACACCCTTCCTAAGGAGGACACCCATTCTCACCCTAAGTGCATTGACTCTATTCTGCAAGCTGAAGAAATATGGAACTTCTCCTGCCTTTTTCTGGAAAAGAGTTTTCCAGGGGAACACAGGACTAACAACTTTTCACAGAGATTGCAACTGTGACCTGTTCTTGCAGAGGCCAGGGAAGGAAAGGACAGACTCTTTCTGCCTGTCTCTTCCACATCCCTGGGAAAAGGCAGGTCCCCATCTACTTCTTGGAATTTTAGTTCAGGGTTCATTTACTCTGAGATCAAACTAAGCTATGCATTTTGAATTAACCAGTTCTGAAGTCCATCCATTGATCTTTATCACAGTCCTATTTTTTTCCTTTTGAATAACTCCATGTACTCTCATTACAGATATATTTGGGAATTAATCTGAATTTTGGGGGTTGGACTGGCTGGTTGGGTTTGTGATCTTCATTTTCTTTCATTCTTGACACATTTGTGAAGGATTTCAAACAGTCATCTGTTTGAGAAAAGCTGGTTGTAAATACATCGCATCTGTGTACACAAATGTCTCTATAATAAAAGGGTGTTTCCTCAAGACTATGGAAATAATTTTTGATGGCCTTCCAAGAACAAACATGCACAAAACCCTCTCCAATCAATCTGTCATGGCAGGATTTTCTCTGTAGAGGACCTAAACAACAGTTTTTCAGTCTGCTTACTAGTCCATTCACCAGCTTTCCCTCCATACTGTATAAATGGAGAAGAGGACAGTAAATTCTACGATGTATTGCACAAAAAGACCAAGGTTTTAGATCATTGTCCAGAACTGCAGGCAATTTTCTAGATCTGATGAAGTGTGTGATACAGAACACGGCTGAACTACAGGGCTACAGTAAAGGCTGGGATTTCTTTTTCTCCACATCACAATAGGGATAATGTTGTGCTAATTCACATGAAGTTGCTTTGGCTTGTCTTACTAGAGAATCAAGACTTCTTCACACACCCCATACATGCGTAAGTGTGACTATAATGAGTCCTGCCAGATCTTCCCTTGGATTTGGTCCAATATGAGTTAAAGAGGGCAAGAAGGTTATGGTATCAAGACCATGACATTCTTGCACACACAGCAAATAGCTGAAGTTCAGCTCTGGTGACTTATCAGAGGATCCCCCTGAGAGATGGGGATCCCCCGCTCTCAAAGAAAAAAGATTCTGTGGGTTACATGAGGAGACCTGAAATCTAGATGAAGGTTTTTGAGGAGACATGAAATCCAGATGAAGATTTTTATCCTCAGATACTGAATTCATTCTCCATTTCCATGTCTAATCCTGAGGAACTCGTACCACAGCTTTTCTATAATTAATTTTTAATAGTCATCTGTGAAACAAACCCATTAAAACCTGGCTTCTTAAGTTTCTGTGCTTTGGGAACTGCTTGCTCCTGACTGCTTTTTTCAATATTCCTTGCATTTTTTCCTTTCTCACAGATATTAGGAGCATGTGGTTACTGAAGTTCACTCCTGTCTTCAAATCTGAAACTCTAATACAGCAGTTTATTGTTAATATTTTTTAGTAACTTAGGAGTGGAAAGAAAATATTTTCAAGGAATTTTGACATGGAACATCATATATATGGAGCCAAAACCAGCAAACAGGAATCTAAACTGTGATAGTACCAGAAATATAAGTAGGTCTTTTGTGGAAATTATTACTTTTTTTAAATATCTGTTACAAGGCATTGCAGGCTTCACCAATCCTACACATGCTAAGGCACAAAGGCTACTTCCCTCATCTGTGCCTAATGCTTTTATTCGTGATTGAATAAGACAGTTTCCCTTCGTTGTACACTCATCCATGCATCCTACTTGAGAAAGCAAAGAGGAATTTGTAGTGGTGACCCAACAGTGTGGCACTCGTGCCTGTAAGTACATTAAATTTTCTAAAACAATTATTAGCAACTTTTATTTTAGGTGTTAGACTGTCTGTACTTTGGGAAAACATCTGGTTGGTAAAAACAATCCAGACTTGATATGTGTCAGATCGATTTACAGCCAGGGAACAGCTTGGCAAGGAAGAAGAGGAAATGATAACTAGTCAACAAATTCCAAACAAATTCCAAATTCTGTGCTTTCAAAATAGGGCATTCCTCACCCTGTTGGCCAAAGTATAGCAGCTAGGGACACTATGGACTGTTTTAACAAATTTTGGCTAATATTAATAAGTCCGAACACTTGGAATGTGCAAGATCGAAGATTTGGCTACTGCTGAGGGCAGAGTGGGAAGGCAACATTCATGTATGTCCTTTAAACAGCACAGAGACAGATGTCATTGCATTGGCAGGGTTCACTGCTACAATATTGCTTGGTTTATGTGCTTTTTCCTCTGCTATGGTCAGGAGGAAATATAATTGCTACTGTAATCTGTTATACTAGCTATTAGACTAGCTCTGTTTCAGATTTTTATCACTGGAGTGGATGATGCCTCGTTCTCACTTGTAAGGCAAAGACATCTACAGATTTATATTTCTAAATCAAAAGGAGTATTGGTTAAATTTATGCCAAACTATCTAGTTAGACAGAAGTCTTGAAGCTGTTCCTCTAGAGCCACGTTACATCTTTAGAGACTGCTCTTCTTAAATGTTCTCTCCATAGAGGCTGCTCTCCTTTGATGCTGCTTCTCTGGAGACAGGTTATAGCCTTCCCATTTAACTGTCTCTGTTAGCTGCAAAAACTGCAGTCAGATACCACAAAAAAACATTTCTTGCAGTACCTATCATGCAGAGATGTTCCCAGCTCTGAGAAATCCAAAACAGCAGCCATAGCTGTCTAAAGGGAAGCTTGGCTCTGATAAATCAGGATTAGCGTTCTTTCAGGGAAAGACTGGTATTTTTAAATGATGTCTCCACACCCATGGGTTTGACCATGGTTCTGCAATGTGGCCAGCTTTTCAGCCTAATAGCTCAGAAGGGTGTGGAAGACAAATCTGTGACCTCCTGCCTGCAGCCTGCATCTCCTCCAGCAGCAGAGGATACTCTGGCAATAGGAGTGAAAGCTTCATTGTCACCCAACCAGCAGAGAGAAAGTTATTTCAAAGCAAAAAGGCAGTTCTGCAGCTATACCGTAGACAGTGAGGTACAACAGTAGTTTTTTTTAATGCAGAGCTTCTTTGAAATTCAATGCAGTGAATTACTTTTTTTCCCCCTTCATATTATTCAAACCTTTCAGACAGGAGAGTTTTTGGTAAGTAATGAAATGTTTGTACTTTGTAGCCAGAGCTGGACTTCACTAATTAGTCTTAGTGGAGGACAGGAGGTCACTTAGAAAGCTGAATAAACAGCAAGGAGATGAATCAAGCCAGCAGCAGGGCTGGCTACCTGGCTGACATGAGAAGCTTCTGAGCCAGCAGAGACACAGGAGCTGTGAAGCTACTCAGAGAGAGGGAGCTGCAGCACAGCAGAATCTCTGCAGGCATTTAATAGTATTTCTGTTCGCTCTTTGAGGTCAACATGACCAGCAATAGCAGACATGAGCCACGCACAGCTTTTTAGCCCAGAACCTGGGCTCCATTACATACCTAAGTGTATCCTGCTAGTAATTTGAACAGGCTTTTGCTTTCATATAAGCTTTGCCCAGGTATCCGAATACTTCTGGTTTTCGAAGGGATTGGTATTTCTTTTTAAGATTCCTTCTTTTCCGTAATACTGAAACTGTTTCCAAAGCTCCCCATATCGGGTCCTTCATGACAGCAGGGGCAAGCATGCAATTAGAGACAGAGGTCCAACATCAGTAGACTTGCCATCAAATCCTCTGAGCATATTCATTGCCACGATGGGCATGGTTTTCTTCAAAATACAGATACCATTCTAAGAAGATGAGATATATTCTACTTTATGGATAGCAGGTCTTTCAGCCTTCTCTGTGAAGCACAAACAGGTGCTCTGTCTCTTACAGAGAAAAAGTGCCTGGACAGACAATGACCTTTACAGTTATATTTTGTGTATGACCAGCACACCAGTTTAATACCAAAAGACAAACAATATATTAGTGGGAAACTCTGGGAGATTGATATTATTTATATGAATATGGTCACTGTTGGCAGTATCAGATGCACTCAGCTGGGGCAGCAAGGGCAGTTAAAGTAAAGGAACAAAGACAAAAAGCTGGCAATTAGTTACAAAGATTTATCTTTTGTCAGTTTATAAAGTCTTCTCCCCATCAGATCGTAAGAAAAATGGAATGAGTTTCATTTCCTTCATTGCATTACAGACAAGGATGAAATTAGCTGTATCAGTTGCAGAGGCCAGCTTAAATTTCCTGTTATTGTGTGATCCTGCTGCTTTGCCTCTCATAAAGAAAAAGCAACTAAAGAAGTTCAAAATGCTTTTAATGAACCATACTATTTGATAGAGTAGGTTTTGGGGTTTATTTATCAAAAAATACTGAAGTTTGCTAATTTTTTAATGCTAATGTTTTCCTTTTAAATACAAATATGTATTTATTAAGGTGTTTGTGGCCACATGTTCATCTCAGGAACTTGCTGGTTTCTGTTTCAAATGTGTGTTTTCTTTGTGTTTTTTTATGCTGTGAATTGTCAGGGGAGAAAAAAGCCCTGATCACAACATAATGCATCACTACCTTTTGGTTGCTTTTTCCTCTCTTTGAAATTCAATTTTTCAGCCTGGTTAAAAAGTTCTGACACAGTAGTTTAAACAAATAAGGTTCAAATAAAGGTTATGTATTGTTACACTGAACAGACACTGTAAACACTCCAGGGTCCTAGAAGTAATAATTAGGTCTACTGCATTTCCTTTGCCAAAATAAGGGTTATAGGAGCACAACCTAATGCTGAGAAACTAATTCTGCATTTATCACCTGCTCATGTTTTGCAACATCTTTATATATTTTTTTGCTTCAAAGTTTGTTCTGAAGTCTTTAGTGCTACTTGGATCAGAATAGAAGCTGAGATGGTATTTGTAGAAATCATGATGGTCTAAGGTATTTATTGTTTTGATTTGGTACAACTTTGCTGGGATGGAAACTGCCTTCTCTCCTTGATGTGAATGTGTTTTGAGGTTCATGTCTCCCTTGACTGTAGTTCCTGCAACTCTTGCTTATTATCCTGCCTTTGTCTATGTTGATTGTAATAAAATATTCATAGATAGAAAAATTTTAGCACTGGTTAGAGAAGTAGAAGCAAGACAGGTTTCTCAAAGGCCTAAATAAAAGGTTTGTTAGTTTCTGTTGCAAACAAGAAAAATTGAGATCTTAGTTTAAAAAAAAAAAAAAGTTTGAAATAAATACACTAAAATGGTTGTTAGGTCAATAAAAAGTTTATGGCTTTTACCAGTAGAGGATTTCAGCTTTTGATTTATTGACACACAAGGTTTGAAATGCTTATAAACAAGATCATAATGTTGTTGTACGGTTAAGTGACTTTATTAGTCTGTAAAGGAATCAAACCACAATTTTAAAATCACTTTAAAAGTTTATATCTGACAGCCTTATGATTGGAACTGTAAAATGTGTAATACTAACCCATAGGGTTCATAAACCACACTGTACAGTAATTAATCAAGCAGAGTTTGCAATGCATATTCAAGTTGGAGTCCTATCAGTGGAAGCATCAGTCTTAATTATTTAATTGGAAGAAATGCCCTTTCCTGGGCCCAGTCCTCACTGAAATGAAATTGTCTTCATTGACTCCTGGAAATGCTGGATAAGCAGGTACTTGGTATCTTAAAAAAAGTGGAATGCAAGTTCCTTCTAGTTACAGTGGGTTTTTCAAATTCTTACAAGTGCTTGAAGGTAAAACTATCAGTCTTGTCTTTCTCTACTATTCTTCCTAAAAAAATGACAAGACAGTTTTGGGGCGGGGGGGGGGTTTGTTGTTTTTCTGGGGTTGTTGTGTTTTGGGGGGGGAGGGGGTTGTTTGGTTTGGGGTTTTTTTGATAAGATGTATGTTGTGGTTCAAACTACTGTCATGTAAAGCAGGTATGCTACAGTTGGTCAGTAGTTGTCACCTACCTTATGATTCTCCTTTTTTATCACATAAAATCACTTAAAAAAAAGATAAGGATATAGGCTTCAAGGCTAAATCTGATTGTTTTTCCTGAAGAAGTAGATAGGTAACATGCTCTATCTCAGCATCTCCCTAAAAACATTATGCTTTTGCTACATTCACAAGCCTCATCTACTTCAGTTGGCACTTTTCTTTACTGTTTTGAGCATGTCTTCCTATAGCTAGCCACCTGCTTGTCACTTAAATGATTCTAGTTTGTGCATGGTACATTATGTAGCCTCTAAAAAGAAAAGAAAAGACAGATATTTTGAAAACCCATACTATTTTCTTACGTTAATCCTTTGTGTTCAGCTGACACTTTCCATAGTTCCAGGAACATGCCACTGGTTAAAAACACATTCAATAAAGACTCAAATACAGATGTAACAACAAAGTGTTTATTTCTCCCTTGTGGTGAAAAGGACTATCCTCAGTGTTAGTGATGGACCAATGATACATGAATTGCATGGTTCTGTTCACAGTTCGCTATTTGTGAACTTTATTATATACATATCAAACCAAGGGAACTGATACAGAATTAAGGGTTTGAAGGACTTTGTAAAGAGCCTGCACTTTTCTTCCACATTTCCATGTTGATTTTGCTGTGTTTCATTTCCAGATTTTTGAGGATTAGAATCTTGACTGGCTTTGTACTTAATTCCAAGAATCACTTCATATTCTAAAGGCATATGAAAAAGGCAAATAACTCACTGGTGTGCATGCCTGGACATACAGGCTCAGAGCAGCCCTTTTTGCCTTGCTGTCTCTGTACCATGACAGACTTCCATCTTTCTGGTTGCCATGGATAGCAGCTCAAATCACCCTCAATGGCTCAGAGAAATGGACAGAAGGCTAAAGTTTTGATTGTTGAGGCCCAGATACTGCAATTAACAAAATTCTCTTGGAAACTCCATTTTACCTTTAAAATATTTTGGAAGAAGAAAAGAAGAACTCTTGCAGTGGGTACTTGAAAAACAAGCATTTGCCTTACATACAGGTTACATCTTTTCTCCATTTTCCTCAGAACTGTGTGGCAGCTTATGATTGCCATCCAGAGTAGGTTGTGTTCACTGGTGAAGAAAAAACCTGAATATATGATATCATCAGAGGCAGGACTCAATGAAGTTGTATGCTGTTGATAAAATACATACTGAATTCATCTGCAGACAGCACTCACCTACTTTAACTGAAAAATTTTTAGCTGAAA
The DNA here is from genome assembly GCA_013400415.1 of Scytalopus superciliaris. Classification (NCBI taxonomy): domain Eukaryota; kingdom Metazoa; phylum Chordata; class Aves; order Passeriformes; family Rhinocryptidae; genus Scytalopus; species Scytalopus superciliaris. The sequence goes on from VXBX01008009.1 coordinate 167,294, forward strand.
AATTGTCCTGGGTTTCCCACTCTGACAAATATATTCACAGACCTTTTGCTGTAACTTTGAACATGTGATCAGTAAAATTGCATTTTCAGCTTTTCCCTTGGTAACTTAAGCCATGCCATGCTTAAATTTAACTTTCCTTCGGAATTCAAGACAATGTTTTCTTACTCAGGTCTTGGAACAAAACTGAGATCACCTACAGAAGGAGCTCAGCTTAGATCTTACCACATGATCCAGAAAGCATACAAAATGCTAGCTCTACATCAGTCCTTGCACAATGAAAAATATTCTAAATGTAATAATGTGTTTGAATTTTCTCGTGTCTGGATCTTAAGTGAAATAACAAGGTTCTTTGTGAATCTTATGTAATGTCTGTGTTGTGCTCAAAAGAGGCACCCAAATATCTAAACTACAACTTTGTCAGAATTTAGGCAGTCTGGCTCCTGACCTAATGGTATTCATACAGAACTATGTAGGTCCAAGAACAAAAAAAGAAAATTAAATCAACATTTAAAATTTGGCGTTTCAGATGCCAAGCAAAGCCAGTCCAATCAGATCCCTGGGAGCTTTTGTGTATCATTTGCAGCAGAAATACCTGCCTGATCTGTCATTGCTATGGCTCGTGACTTGAGATTTAGTCCCATTTCCTGTTTAATGAAATTATGTGATGGTATTACTGCTTTAAAAACAAGCAGATTGTCTTGTAGCAGGTATCAACAAGAGTGCAATACTTAAACACATAAGCTGGTCCATATTTAAAAGAAAAAGCTAATACAAAAAGTATAATTAATGAAACTTGCCTGACTCTGGATGTCCCCAATGAAATATGTTCTGTTAAAAGGCTGCTGTAATAAATTNGAAATAATTGACTGGACTATTTTAAGTATAGAAAGGTAGAAAGCAAAAGACACTAGGAGCCACTTCTGCATTTTGTGAGGAGCAGATTTCTGCTGGTTTGTGCTGGATATGTTGTAAGAGCACACAGAGGAACTCAGGAGGCTGAATGGCTGCAGGGAGCTTGTGCATGAACTGGGCAGCAGCCTGTTCAGCCCTGTCCAAACTGGTGGTGCGTTTTTCCATACCAGATTCCCCTGGGGCCTAGGCAGAAAGTTAGTGCCAAGCTCTACGGGTTGGAGAAACCTTGGTCTGCATTGCAGAACTGCAGGCACCAAAAGAGCAGTGAAAGCAAGCAAGCTGAAGGTTGGGCAACCACTGAACATGCTGTCTAGGCATTGGTTTTGGAATTAAACATACAAGTTCTTCTTTGAGTCTTCTACATACAAAAAGATTAATTTCTGAATTAATTTATGGACTGCCTTACAACAACAGTCCTTTATCACTCAAAAAATTGCCAAGGAGGAAAAAAATCCCTTACAAAACACTATGAAGGATGGAGATATAGAAAACCCAGCCTGTTTCTAGTCTGACTTTTCTATCTGCAGTTTTTTATCATTAGGTGCTATTACACTCCTGTTGACTGCAATCAAGATGCCTTTAATGAAGTTTTGTCCCTCATATAGTTACTTATACAGTGCCCTTCAGTCACCTCCTTAATCTGGTTATTAAAGGCATTGCATTTCCTGAGTTTTTTGCTTGATGGCATATTTTTTATTTCTCTAATGGGTCTTTCATCTCTTTGCTATCTCACTCCAAGGTGTTTTTAAACATTCTGCTCAAATTATTCACAGCTTTATGGTGTAGCCAAAATAGAATACGCTTTCTTTAATGTAGTGGATAAAGAATCTAAAGCACTATGGAGTCAAAAACTTATCCTTGCAGAATTTCTCTTGAAACACACTCACTTACTGAGTATTCTTTGCTTACATACAGCTGAGATTTATTATCTGTTTTACAATCCATTTCATATGTGCAATACTGTTGCTATACTATTATAGTTCCCTAGTCAAAATATGGTGTTATATCACTGCCTGAGAAATGTCCAAGTATATAATGTTTACACTCGACTCCATATTGATCCACTTCACAGTCTGTTTAAAAGAAAGAAAAACGGATATTTTGACAAAATCTCTTTCCCCAAGCAGCCCTGTGTTCTATTACCATCTTGCAAGTAATGCACTGAATGACAGTATTATGGAAAAATGGGAAGTGACCTAAAAAAAATCCCCAGTGATTGTGTTCATAATCTCTAAATTATATCCTCATACGATGAATCTTCCATTGTATCTGAAGTAAAAAATTTAACTCAGGAACTCTCCAAAACATGCTTTTTGAGTACCATCACTGCTGGTGGTGGCATTCTCCAATGTTTTGGCTCTTCACCAGATTACTGTGCTATTAAAGAAAACTTTGAAAAAGAAGTTATAATGAAAGGACAAAGGATGAAAGGCTTCTTGAAAATAATACCAGATATTAAAAATAATTTAATGTGTACCTAATAATGGGGGGGAGGGGGGGAAAAGTCCTCCATCCAAATGTAGGATGTTATTTCTCAGGAAAAAGCATCAAACCAAAAGTGCAATAAAAGAAAAAGTATGAGATGCCAAAGAAGATCTGTGGTAATCTTGGTACGGTTTGTAGCTGAGGTAAACATGGTTAGGCAGTGAAAGGATACTTCTAATCCAGCTGCTGAAGCTGAAGGGAAAAGTTTCACTCACAGTAAGATGAATAAAGTATTTTTTCTTCAAAAGAAAGAAAAATCAATTAGCTTCTAGGTAGGCAAGCCTGGAAGAAGAAAATTAGTTGTTTAGGTTGAAAGAGAACGTTGGTACTAAGAAACAGTATAAAATGGTCATAAATACATTTAGACTAGGAAATTAGTAGGAAGAATCTAACTACCAGGAAGGTCTGAAACAGTCCTTTAACAAGTGAGGGAAAATCAGTTCACTACTTTACTATTGCACCTGCTTATAAGATGAAAGGCAGTGTCTGAAATGTGGTTTTTACATTATGTGATTGTGTGTGATAACTCAAAACCAGCCTACACCACTGGGAGTTTTTTCCAGACTGAGAGCAATCCTTCCAGGCACTAAGACAAGCCAGGAAAGCAAAAAGAGGACTCAAAGCCTGAGGTATCTAGTTAGCAGTCTTCAAGAAGCTTAATAATTGCCTGCAGGGCAGAACATGGCTTGGTAGAAGCCTCCAGATTTTTATTATTTTACATCTTCTCTCCTTCCTCTATCCATCCTCCCAAATGTTGACAGACTGAACAATGTCTCTCCCAAATCAAAAAGAAGTTGTATCGTGGGAGAGCAGGACAGATGCTAGTCATTTGAAAAAGGACAAGTGGCAAAGAGACTGAGACTCGGTAATGTGGGCAATATGGAGTACTTCCGGTGTGGTACTAAATAAACACCGAAGTTGATTTTAAAAGTCAAATAAGAATCCCCCCACCTTCTGTGCTGTATCTTATGAAAAAAAAAAAATAGGTCCTTTGTACTGACTCACTGTTATCATACCCCTTCTTTGGATCTCCAGCTGGGATACCTTCCATATGTTCGACCTGCCAAGAGCTCAAGGCTGCATGGCCTCTGGGAAGTGTTGGAATCTCTTACGTATAAATTGGAGCTGAAGCCACCAGAATGCTTCACATGATCTTCTCACAACATTTTCTTCTCCTGCCTTTTGTCCTCCTCTGGCAACTCAGCTGATGCCTCAAGCCACAGTGAAATGAAAGTACAGATTCTGTACTGTAAGATGACAGAGCACTAATTAGGACCATGACTGGGGCCTCATCCTATGCTCCATTAAAACGATGAAACAGAATGGGTGAACTGTTCTGCACTTGGCTCTGCTGTATTTGCTATAATGTCTATCAGTGCTCATCTGCATTTTTAGTTTTTCCCTTTTCTCTAAGTACAGGAAAGGCTTAGGAGCCAGTGCTCAGAATTAAAGACGAGGTGAATCTGTCCCCTTTCAATGTGAGATTTGCCTGTGCCTTACAAAACTTATGCAAACTTGCGCTGCTCATTGCCAGAGTTGCTCACTATCTCAGCAACTCTGAGGGGTACAAGTCTCCTGTCTGGGACCTGTCTGGCATCGGACACACTGCAATTGGCACGGCTCGGCAACTCACCGCTCTCCTGTTGGACAGCGACAGTGAGTCCGGCTCACCTCTGCCGTTTAAATGGCTTACACTGTTGGTTTTTCCCAGGAAACAGAAATCACAATTGCTTGGGAACAAAGCAGGAACTTAGGAACTTTCTCCCCCTCCCCCCCATATATTATAATACCGTGAGTGTTATTACAAACCCCACACTCAGCTTTTTCCGTCTGGACTCCTGACTGTGCCGCTGCTGTGACAGCTGATGGCCGCTGCTACTTGGCCCATTTATTTCACACCTCCCTCAGCGTTTTCCTCGACGGAGGCTCCCAGCGGCTCGCCGCGGTGGCACACACCGCATGATTCACCAGGGACTGTTTGCCTTGGCCCGCGGGTTGTCCGCGCAGGGAATGGGATTTCCATTCCCTGGCATTCCGCTTACTCGGCTTCCCTGGAAGGCAGCGCTGTCCCGGCGCTGGGAGCCGGGGAAGGATGCGCTGAGCCACCAGACCGGCACCGCACCGCTTTCCTCTAGCGGGGAGCCGGCGGCCCCTCTGCGGGACAGCCCCCTCGGCCGGGGCAGGCTCTGCTCCTCGGGGCTGCAGGACACAGCGCAGGGACAGCTCTGGCTGGGAGGAACGGGGAACCGGCGGCGGGGCCGAGG
>VXBX01008009.1:171974-244011 GCA_013400415.1 Scytalopus superciliaris
GGGGCCGGGGTGCGCGGGCGGCGGGAGCCCCGAGGGGCCGGCAGGAGGGAGCGGGTGCCGCGTCCCTCGGGAGCAGCGGGAACGCGTGGAGCCGACGGCCCCTGTCCCGCGAGCGCCGTCGATCCCTTTTCTCTTGGCTCCCGGGAGGCGGGAGGGAGCGGGAGGGAAGGAGCGGGACCGGTCCCTGGCGCCGGAGACGGCCAAGGGGAGAGCCGCCCGGCACTGCCCGGTTTCCCTCCCCGCGGCCGCGGGAGGCCGGGACGAGGGGCCGCGGCGGCGGCTGGGGCTGCGTGGGATGTTCGCCTGCTGGGCCCCTCTGGAGCGGGTTTGCTGCTCGCGCTGTACCCTCAGGAGAAAGGTTTCCCTTTCCTCTGGACTGCGTGAGTCTGAGCGAATTCCTCCCTCTTCCCCCGTGCATGCCGCTGTAACTCATTTTACAGTCTATCTGCCATAAGGAAAAAAAAAAAAAAAAACACCTCGCTGTATTTTAGAATCAGTGCGAAATGGGAGCCGAACTTTACCTAGAAACATCTGCTAGCGAGTAGCCTGCAGGTGTCTTTACCAGGTCGCAGCAGGACAGGGTGAGGTTTGTCCCCGCAGGTAACTGTGCTGAGTACTCAACTGCGACACGCAGCGCGGGAGCTGCCCGGGCTGCCTCAGAGCGCTGCGTGTGCTGCAGATGGAAGGAGTGGGGAATGCTTTGCTGTGTGTAATATGCTTACCCTGGAAACCCAACCAGATGGTGCTCATTAATCTGATAGAAATTATCGTGGCATCTTTAATGACCACATATTCCTGTTTCAGAAGACAGCTCTTTCTGTGACAGGCTGCCACTGCTAAACACTAGTTGCTTGTTGACTGAGAGCGAAGAATGCAACCTACTGATTTATGTAATATTTTCCAAATGCTTGTGTTTGCTTTTGGGACCATCATTCAAAGGGTAAATGATCCTGACTGAGATCTGAAAGGGTGATGTGCCATGTCACATGTTAATGGTTGTGCTTCTGTCAGACAGCTGACTACTTCAGAAGTTATCAAACTGTATCCTGTCCAAAATTCTCCTTAAGTCAAGAGCTTAGTAAAATACATGTATGGCTTTCCATTAAATCCTACAAAATCTACAAGATAATTTTGGAGTCTTACACTTTTCATATAGATGTAACAGCTTTAAGCCCCAGATTTTCTAAACTTTTCCTCATGTACTGTATATCACTGTGATTATAACTACATTCATCAAATGAAATTTGATTTATTTTATGTCTTCAGAAAATGCAACACTCAGTTACACAAAGCTGCAGGTAAGATCCATCTTGCACTCAATATTCACACCTAATTACTTTATGTGAGTCTTTCCATTGACTTCACAGGGATTTCTCATGAACAAGCATCACATGTTCTAGTGCTTGTGAGCTGGGACCCAGCTGTGATGGTAAAAGGTATTTTACTCAGTCCAGGCAAACTAGGGAAAGACTAATCAGATAAAAATACTCTCCTTTGGCTTATAAGCCAGCTCCATAGGAGGTTAAAACAGCTAAGCACTACTTAATTATAATGTGGGTATCATTAACAAGCTCATTTTATACAGTGTACTCATTGTTAGTGTTTTCATTATGAGTAAAGTGTATTTGAAATCAAGTGGTTTTAGTCCCCAAATTATTGGTTTACACTGATGCTGGTACTGGGGTCAATGTGACTTTGAAAATAAGTTTCAGAACTACTGTATCCTTTTTCTGGTTTTTAAAAAGTCTTTCTGTTTGCAGTTAATCTGTTATGGTTTCTGACTGTACTTCACAGAGACAAAACTAAGCAGCCCACATATGTATCATATGTCATATAATATATGCTTTCATTTAAATATCTGCTCTTCATGGTAAAAGTGATGTTTCTCAATTTTCCCATGCTACTCTTCTGGGAGCATAGTAGAAGCTCTGATGTCTATATTAGATTCAGTACCAGAAAGTGCAAATGAGTCTTCCTCAAAAGAACATGATAATGAAAAGGTCTATTGTCCAAGTGGTAACTGAAGAAAATTATAACATGGAGGTTGATGCTGTCATAAAATAAGAATTCCCACTGCTAGAGCTTGCAGTCTGACCACTGGAAAATATGCAGAGTAAATCATACTATGGGTGTACTGTTCTGTAGCACCACCATTAACTTTTATGTGGTGAGTTTCTGAAATTACTGAACTGGTCATCAGCTTCAGCTCATCTGGACCTGATGGCCTACACAGGTCCTTTCTGACCTAAATCATTCTGTGCTTCAATGATTTAGTAGGTATTCATTTTACAACAGTGATACCAGAAAGTCTATATGTCATTTAGATGAATGACTTAAAATTAACTAACAGATCCCTTAATGTTCTTAATTTCCTTAGAGCTGTAGAAAATTAAATTATACATGTAGTATATATATTCTAAACCCTATAGATAAGAGTCTATTATGTACAAGTTCTACCATAATATTTATACCTCAATAAAATGTAGTGCTGATCTCTGCTCCTTCTGATATGCTGTATGTTTTGATGTGTACACTCAATATGTGTGCGTGCTTATCTGACCTCTGTGCTTGGGTAGGCAAGCTGCTCTTTCCCCCTTCCTAACACTTTTGACAGCTTCCAGAATGTGGTTGCCGTCCTGTAGCACCTTCAGCTATGCTCTACATATGGGTATCGTGTACTCTGCTGGGTTTGTGGGAATATTTGTCTGACTTCCAAATGTCATTCACCTCCCCTTCTAGGAACTGCACTAACATTCATTTCGGCTCTTCTCTTTACTGTTTCAAAATCGAAGTTAGTTTAGTCCACTGTCACATTTGATATTTTTAGTCCAGGATACAACTCAGCTGTGAGCTTTTGTAGCAGCAGCTGGAATAATTAAGTACTGATGGAGTGTCAGCTGCAGCCCAATGGCTATGCATGGCAGGGGAGTCTCCCTGCAGAAAGCACTGGAATATCCTTTTAGTTGCCAAGGTAGGGATACGTGCTGGATGAGGAGGACCATATGGAAGCATAGGAAACAAAGGTGGAAGATTTTATGACTCTGTGGTTGTCACCCTGTCCTCATCACTATACAGACATGTCTGGAATAGACAAATTGCTGTCTCATGCTAGGATTGTGCCCTTCTGCAAACACAAAACAACAGTGTGTGGCCATGAAGCTTCTGGGACTCATGCAAAGAATTTGTCCATCTTGCACTGGAATGCACAACTTCTGATCCTAAATCCACTGCAGATTCAGATTACTTTTACTGCCTGGACACTCAGTAGTTCAGATTGGTAAAAGACTGATGTTGCCAAGTCAATAGTTATTTTTATTATTGTGGTGGCTTGCTGTGCTGCTATGAAAGCTGTTTGCATTTGGGTTGGCTGTCTCAGAATGCATCAGAATTACTAATTGACTTTTAGATGATGAGTTTCTCAGGTTCATCTGATACTACTAACAGCGTGAATGGCCAAAGTTAGCCTCCTAAAAGGAGGTAAAGGACGTGTTAACAAGTGAGTATGCTCTGCTGCTTTGCAGGACATACTGCAGTGGTAGCTGGGTTCATGATCTCATCTGTACATACATAGTGCCTGCTGTCAGGGTTGAGCAGCAGGGGAGGAGTTTAAAAACTTTATTTCTTCTTCATGATTTAACTGTATTTCTGAGATGGAGTTGACACCCATGATTTAGAATAGGTCTACCTGCCCTGTGCTGCTGAGCCTAGTGAAGCCCTCCTTGTGCAGCAAAGGAGTCACAGAAAATCCAGCCCATCACTTGAGGAAACAGGATGACCATATAGTGCTCCTCTGTAAGGATGAAGGCAAGATGGTGTTTCTTTCTGATGTGCTAAATATCATCCTTGTGATTGTGGCCAGCTGCCCCCACACAACACCTGCATGGCTATGGACATGGCTTATGATGTTGAACTCTGTGGGGCTCTGTAGCTATTTTTCAGAACTGGAAAATACCCATGTCAGCAACTGGTCAGAAAGATAGAGGAAATTACTAATACTCTGTGTCCTCAAGCCTGTGCCACACAGAGTGATTTTAATGAGTAATGAACTAGTAATGCGTGTGCTGGCTTGTGGATAGTGAAGTATCTTGGAACATGTTGTAACTGATAGTTAACAGGGCTTTACAGTGCCTGCAGTCCTTATTTTTTTTTTAATTCCTGAGATGATGCGATTGAGAATGAAGTATTTTGTGGCCTTCATGTAATAAAAGCTTGTTTATTTTTCCAAGTAGCTCACTGTGTTTGCTAACTTGAAGACACAGACACAGATTTTATTGATTTACATAGATTGGCAGTAGTTCCTCTAGCTTCAGTAAAAGCTTTTTTTTGATCAGTTTCCTGTTATCTTTAAAATGGGTAGAGAATAAGGAGTGCTGAAAGAAATTCCGAATGGTTTCTCTTCTATGCACTTATGTTCTTTATAACTTAAAAATACTGAAGTTAGATCTGCTGGCACCTTAATGAAAGTAAATGGCCATCTCTTTTAACTATGAAACAAAAAAGCTGAAGGCAGCTTCTGTAGTGGTAATAACTGCTGCCTCTGGTGCTTTTTTTGACTTCTCTTTCCCTCCTATCTGTGAGGAGAAATTGCATAGGATTCAGAAGAGGGAATACTATTTGCAGATACTAAAGGTGTTCCACGTAACTGCTGAGAATTTCTTGTTCTGTGCACTGTGCCAGTTTTTGTGGCAGTTGGAGAAAGTGGAGAGGTAGGAATTTGTGGAGTTCATGTTCTGATTTAGCCTTGGAAGGGAACTTGTATTGCAAGATAAGGAGGGAGACCCCCCAAGAGGAACAGGAAGCATGAGCTGAAATATATTACTACCCTAGTTTTCCAGTTTCTTTTTCAGCACAATCTGCTCAGCAAAGACAGGTACATTTTTAAGGTATCTAAGAGTTAAAAAGGTGATCTTCCAGGCCAGTGGAAGGGTTTTCTGATTCTCTATAAAAGAAGTTTTCGTGAAATGGGTAAGAGATGGAAGGACACTGACTTCATCATGAGCCACAGAGCATCTCACCTCTCCCATGATACTATTTAAGTGAAGAGTGACAAATATTAATAACTGCACCAAGCAGCAGAGAAGGTCCTTGCTTTATTGCTACTGACACTGAATATTCAGTAGTGTCTCTGTCTAAAACAGCCACCAATCCCTTATGAGGAGACTTCCACAGAAAGATACTTGAAAGTGTAGAAATGGGCTTATGTTGTTTCACTGCTGTCCAACAAAGGAAACAGGTATTTTAAAGGTGAAGTCCCAATTTTATTTTTCAGTCCTCTTACACTGTAGTTCATGGAAGTTGAAAATCCATAATAGTGCATAAGGAAAATTACCCTGATGCATGGGTATATGGGTAAGCAAGCACAGATAAAACTGATAAGAACACACCATGGCAATATTCAGCTCTTGACTAGCAGTCAGTTAGGGAGCAAGGGAAGCCTGAAAAGAACAGAGAGCCTGTGTATTTACTTGCTATCTTCTTGGAGAATTTCCTCCTTTATACTAAACTTCTACAAGACAGCTGCAGATACTGCAAGCAGCCCTCACCACATTGTACCTTTGTGAGCAGCAGTTGTCTGTTCTCTGTTAGGAGCTTCTTCACATGTCCTGCACAGCAGTGTGTTGCACTGACTGCCCCAAGGCTGCTGTGAAAGCTCTGCATGGGACCTTCTTTTTCCTCTAACCATGGGTACAGGAGTAGAGCAGTGGAAGCCAGCACATCTGTGCTCAACTTGGTAAAGCTCCATGGATGGCCACACCTCCTCTTGTGGTCTTTTTCTTTTGAGATGTTCAGGATGTTTGTCTTTCAGTGACTTGGTCTTGGGTCTGCCCAGGGGAGTTGGCTCCCAGTTGTATAATGCTGAACACTCCTGCCGTGACAACTGGAATAAAAATGCTTGAAACATATTCCTCAGGCAGCCACAAAATACAACTTGTTAGTTTGGTACTTTGGGAAAACGTTCTCAGCTGATAGAGCAAGGGTTAGCCAGCCACGTGAAGCTACGGAGGATTGTGCCAGCAGCCTGCCTGAGCCTGCTGGGAAAATGAGGTGTTAAATACCAAATGTGGTGCAGCAAACACCATCCAGATTCTAGAGTGAAGACAGGAAACCTTGCAGAAGACCCAGAAGATAAATGGAGATCTGTAGGAGAACTGTGTGCAGAGCAGCCGTGCAACCACCGTAGAAACTGGTCATGTAGAAATGCAAGCAGCAGTGGACACAAATACGTACCTGGAACTAGAGCAGAGCACAGAAGACCAGGCTGTCATCACCTCAGGAAAGCAGCACAGAAGATTTCAGTGTGAAAGAAAGGGTCACAGCAGGCTTGGATCAGTGGCATCAGTATATGTTATCAAAGCCTTTGGCTTTGGGAACTTGGTATGGTTTGGAGTTTTTTTCTTCTTATTGAAAATAGATGTAATTTCACTTTAATTTTTATTTTAGACTATATGTAATTCTTTTTTAAGGTAAGGAAACTAAAACTTTTCTCTGTTAAGGATCACTTTCTTTTGAAAAAGTGTTTTAGAACACTCTGAGGGTAGCAGTGTGTTCATATTAGGGGTTTTTTTTAGTGAGTTGGATCTTTTTTGGTGGAACTGCAAGTAGTTTTATTTTCTGATTGTCAGACTGGTAAAGATATTGAGAACTAAGGATCTAAGGTGTCTGAATCAAAATTAAATACTATTGAACAATATGTTATTCAGTTGTTCTGTTTCTTTAGTATCCCCAACTTTTCAAAGGGACTGGTAAAAATTACACAAGATTGAAAATTTGCTGCTTTAATGTATTTCCGAATTTAATGACAGCTAATAAATGATTATGTAGGCATTTTGATTTATATGGTCAACTAATAATATATTTGCGTGCTATATAAACATTTTCCTGAACTCAAACATTTCAGATCGCAAACATTTTTATTTCATTCTGAAGTTGCTTGTGGACAGTTGTGAGCCTAGTGAATTTGAAACTGTGACCAAATACCAAAAATTGCTACAAAGGTATAAAGTATGTTAAGTGCCAGAGGGTTTATTTTGGGGTAAGACTGTCCTGAGACACTTCTTTATCACCTTTGGCATCACATTGTTACTGGGTCATTCATCAGTGTGTTGTAAAGACTCTGCCACATTTTCCTTGGTTCTCCACCAATTAATGTGCCACCAGGAGCGGGTCAAATGGCTTTACTTAGAGTTTAGTGCCATCTTCACAGGTGTTTAGGATGGATAGGAAGGAGGGATGAGTTAGGCCACTGATAACTAGGCAATAGCCAGATAGCCCTCTTAAATACTCTGTTCATGCTGGGTTCCTGTGACAGCCTTGTTACAGGAGTATTTCTCTACGCTCCTTAGCTCTCTGAGCATGGCTTTGGTGTGTCTAAAACTCTGGTGCTAGAAGGGCCGTGTATCCTTGAGGGCCATTTGCCTCATGTGCTCAAGGGACAGGCCACAGTGAGACAAGGTCCCCTTGCACAGACAGCCCTGCGTGTGTTGAGAAGTGAGGAGACGACCTGCAAGAAGCTTTCATTGATAATCCCCAGCAGAAACAACTGTTGTCTCCAGCAAAATTTACTCCCATTTCCAGTGGTGAGTGCGGTTTCCAGTGTCCATCTGTTTCTGACTAGAGCACTGGAAAAACTACCGATAATACCATCCTGGTGTCCATGCTGCCATGTCTCCAAATATTTAATTTTTTTTTTATAAGCACCAGGTATTTACATCTCTTTCCTAGTTTGAATGTCTGTAGATCATGTATTAGCTGTTACTGGATGATATTGAACACTGAAGCAAAGCTGGGCATTTTGAGTGCAAAGACTCATTCTGCTCTCTGGGATATACACCAGAACATTGTGTTCGAATTTGGGGTTGCTGAGTAGTATGCACAAAAGCAAAAACAGACCTATAGTCAGAAAAATACATTAATATGTAATGGTTGTGTGGGACAGACTGAAGAGTAATGTTCAAAATACCTTTATTAGAGAAAAAATATTTAATATTTTCTTTTCTGCCAGTGAATACCTCATGGTGGAATAGAAAATAGGTTATCTCTCTGAGCTACATTTATTTGCCTTCTGTTACATATCTGCTTATCAGTTTTAAGACCCTGTTGAAATTGTTTTCAACATCTTAATTACTCCATCAAGAATTGCTGTTAAGATTTGCACCACTTCAAATGTTCCACTCAGTTTCAGCTAGAACAGTTCTTTGTTGTCAAAGTGGGTAGTTGTATCCGTCTCTTGCACTCCTAGGGGAGCTCTTGACTAAGCTTCATGGCATCACCAGTTCCAAGGCTGACTCTAGCTCATGTGGGATGCTGTCTTCACAACTGCAACAATAAAGTTTTGGGGGAAGTAGAAGCAATCTCCATCTGAGGAAGCCACCAAAGGGAACATGGCCAGAAAATGAGCCTCTAGCCTGTCAATATTTGCTTTCTGTTGTGGGCAAAATCAGCAGTGGCTTTTCATGGTACATTAACAAGCTCCTGGTCAGGAATCATCTCTTAGCGTGAGAATTTTGCCTGTCAATTTGTTTTTTGTATGACAAAAGTTCTCCAGAACCTTTGGCAAACTCCTTGCCTGTCCTCAGGAGTCTACTCCAGTAAACAAGATTCATCCTGCACTGTTATCTTCATGTCAGCAACCATGGACTGCCTTCTGAAAAGGAAGCATGAGCTGTCACCAGTTCACACTTATAGTTGTTGTTCCTGAAATACATTTTCTTCTCTCAATTTTAATTCTCCGAGATTCTCTGAAGCAAGAATCCCTCAGACTACAAGAAGTATTAAACTTCTGAAAAAAGTGCAATGGAGTGCTGAATGGAATAACAAAAATATATTTGTGTCCCACTCAAATCCATTTATGCTGACAGGCTGACTGAAGCAAAATTCCTTTTCTTGCTTTAAAAATACTTGATTATTATGAATGGTTGTAGATGTTGACTATGAACTTCAACTAACAATACTTATAAATGCTATGCAGGGACTGCCAACTCCTACTTTATTACATAGACCTTATTTCTTGAAATTGTAGGTATTGTTCCATTCCAGTATATCTGTATATTTGTATATGATAGAAGTGACACAATGCTGCTGGGTGGCTGACATGGTTGAAGAGTAGCTCTTTATGTAATTGAAGAACTTATCTCCTCCTCTTCTCTGTTGCAGTTTCACATCCTTGAATGTCCCTCTGCTTCTTGAAGATGAAGAAAATGATTGTGTGCTTCTCTCTGCTATTGGCACACACTCTGTTTTCCACTGTCATGGCAAAAGATCTCCCTGGAAGACGCTTCACCCGCAGAAGGGATGTTAACACACAATCTCTACTCGGTAAGTTACAGAAACCCCCAAAACTCTGCTACCTAAAGCTGTCTCAAATACAAACAATAGAAGACATAAACAGCTGGTCAAACCTTAGCTGAATTAGTTTATAATAAAAGGAAGATTTTCATTTGTCAGCAGGAATGTGATAAGCTTTGTTGACCAGTTAGCAGCTGTTAAAAGAAGGTGTTTACTTTTAGGGTACTAGATTTATTTTATGTAAGTGGTATGAAATAAATTGGACTGTTGGCTTATAAAAAATAGACCTTGTTTTCAGTGTTTAGAGAAAATACATGTTGGTCAATGGAAGTTCTGTCACATGTGCCTTTCACCATGCCAGAACGTTTTATCTGTCTATATTTATGTGAGGTGCATAAAGATGATTGAATGGAAAACTGTGGCTATTGAAATGCGGCTTGTCATTACAGTGCTGATTACATGCTCATCCCTTCATTTTGTCAGATTTATTTACAATGATTAGCACACTTTTCCTCTTTTACCAGGAATCTGAGGACAGGATATATCAGTTTTAGTTTGTGGCTGTCATATTTTAAAATATTAGGTTCATCTCTCTCTTGCTGATCATCACCTGTATGTCATCAAGCAGTCTGCTGGTCAGCTTTTTCATCTCCTGAAAGTTTGTGGCTTAGAATAACTTTTGTTTGCTCTTTGTTTAAAGAAATTGTCAGATTATGAAAACGCAGCATGGATGGGGTTTGAACATGGCCTATCATCAGGGATTAATGATTCACATCAATAGTAGTCTAATTGATGTGTAGTCTAATTAAATACCTCTCTCCAGCCACTGGGAGATGGTGAGTTGCCTCTCCATGAAGGTCACCTAACCTAGGTGAACATAAGGAATGTGAAATGACCTGCAGAAGATATATTGGGAAGAAAGAAGAAGAAAGCAAGCCACAACTTGGAAGAGTGGGTGACAGAGAGGGGAGTGCCAAGTTTTATCAGTGAAACTCCTCCAGACAAAATGTAATCCTTTATATAATGTAAAATTCCATAAAGCACCACTCACAATTTGTTAACTTTAAAACATTGGTTTTCAATTCCTGTAGGACAGGTTTAAACCAAATGACAACAGGTTTCCATTTCTTATTCATCTTTCTCAAAACTAATAGAGGCGGTTGTGAAACACTTGGGGTTCTGAAACTGCTGGCTGAAAGCAACAGCTCAGATGTAGTTCACAAAAAAATTGAATATAGAACAACAAAAATAAATACCCACATTCACACCTTACTTAATAAGAATCTCAAGCTTTCTAAAATCCTAAGATGTGGTTATATAGCAGCTCTTCCTGAATATTTTAGGGTTCCCAGCAAATACCCTAAGTGAGCTTATTACTTTAAGAAGTAAACTGCCCATCTCTCTAGAAAATGAGTGCAAAGACAAGGTGTTATGTGTAGAAACTGAAAGTGTCACGTTTCTCAGCTTGCCTTTTTTCCCTCTGATTTTTAGAATTGCTTTTGTAGTGTTTTTTTTTCATATTTTAAATAGTGGAAAATATATGGAAAGGATTAGCACTCAATATGAATCAAAATGTATAGATTAAATTATCTATTTCTTCTTTCAAAAGCCAAAAGATTTCTGGTCCCTGCATTTGGAAACTTCTGGATCCCTACTCAGTTTGGCATGTGAAGGATGCAGACAGTTCTGGCAGCTCTGGCTAAAAGAACCTTTTCAAGACATTAAATGATGCAAGAAACTTTGGACATTCCCTGATCCAGCCCATAAAAGTACGTGGCAGTTTGGAGTCAGACCCTTGGGCCTTGCATTCTGTTTCAATAAATTAGGTCACCTGCTTCAGATTTAGCCATGTATAGAAACGGACATGGTAAAAACGTTCCTCTCTGTGAAGAACAGAATGTGTAAAATTCATGCCACTCTGCTGGAAAGCTGTAGTTTTCCTTAAATGACATGAAAAAGAGCAGGGCCAAACCATCATCAGCTCAATAGACTTAATAAAATCACTCCAGAATTACAGCAGTTTAACAGGGATTAGAAGCTGTCACATTCTGTATAATATGCATACTGTAAGTAGCAGTGACAGTTGCTGCTGTAATGAAAAGACTTGGTTGGCAAGGAAAAAAGAGCAATATAGCTGCAAAGAAGCAACAGGTACCTGGAAAAGTAATAGAAGTTCAGGTTGAAGGTTTTTTAGTGGACATCTTTTTTTTAGGAATAAAAAGGTTTTAGGACTAAAAGGAAGGATTATGCTATGTAAGTAAAATAATTTTATTCCTTTTTTCTTCATGTCGCCAATTTTTAAAACAGTATTGTACTGATAACTAGTAAAATACTAGTTGTGTCACCTACAGAAGTAAAAGTCCTGGCTCCTGGAAACTGACAAGATAAATAAGCTACATGGAATGAATGCAAAATCCAGCTTTCAGAGGATTTAGTTTTTCATCAGCCATGCACTAATACTTCACAGGTTTCTTAATTGTTGTGTTAGAGCTAATAGTCTATACATTTTAACGAATGCTTCAGAAGGAATGATCTGTTTGAAAAGATGTATTTTTTTTTCTTTCCCTCAGTCTTTCAACTAAATCTCAGTGTGTTGTTTTAATTTGGCAGATGTTTGCCTTGATTTTTGTTGTGTAAAACTATTATTGCTATAGGTAACAAGTTCCAGTAAAGATATGAAATATTCTGTACAAGGATTGATTGAACATCAGCTTTCTAGAACTGTGTCTATGTGGCCCTTGAAACCAAGCTGCTTTGCAAGTTTTTCTTGTTTTAAACACTGACTCAGACTTCCAAGTGTTAAAAACTTGTCAATTGTTCCAAATTAATTAATCTTCTAACAAATTCTTGATTCTTTCTTGCAGTGTATTAGATAGGCATATTAGGTAGAAAATATGCACGTATTTCAAGTGATAAAAGAATTTATATTAGATTGCTGGTAGATACTGTTTTAAGTAGGTGTATTGCATTGTATGTTTTAAAGAATCATTTCCACAGTTCTGCAGGATCTTGTGGAAAAACAGAAGGAAATTAGGTGGTCTCAGAAAGAAATTAAGACAGTCACCTCTACCCTTAAGTGACGTATGAATTAAATTTTACTTTTTCTTTCCTACATCATTAATTTAATCCTGAGTTTGGATCTTTGATCTTATCTTAATTCATTAAAGGAAATTATTCTTTTGTTTTAGAATCTTCTCTTTCAAAGGCTTCAAGAGAGGTCTGAAGAGTTTTTGCCTGGTTCTTATACAAAATCGTTGTTCCTTTTGAGTGCAGTTGCTTTGGTAGTTTATAGGGAGATGGCTGAAAGCAGTTTGCCAGCTTAGCATTGCTTTTTAGATACTAAAGAAAAGCAGTATATAATTGCTATATGGTTATAAAGATAAAATTATGTCTGTTACATCAGCTGATTCCCTTCAGACATAGTGAAATGGACTTTGCATCTAAGCAGACTGAGAAAGAGCTGGGTCAGTTGTGCAGAGCAGGGATTTTCATACTGTGTTTTCAGGCCACAGTCCACAGCCCCACTCAGCAGGTTCCATGCTCGGTAGCAATATGTGTTCAGTCCTTGCAAGATGTAGCACTTTTTTGGTGTTTGATGTTACAGCCTTTTTTGCTGAGGAGGATTTGGGTCTTAGGCTCTACTGCTTCTTAATCATTTATTACAAAACAAGCAAACCAAAATTTCAACATTGTGAAAAACCTGCAAGTTTTTTTGTTTGGGGTTTTTTCCTTGATGAACTCTGTTCTTGTAAACTGGGCATGTATTTTGTTTCCCATGGGCGTATTTCTTTGGAGAGGTCTGTAGGTCCTTAGGAATATAAAACATGCAGCTACCTGTTTTTGAAAACAACTATTTATGTGAGGAGAAAAACTGATTTCGGGGGCATTCCTTTAGGTACTACATGATGCCAGAAGAAACTACGAGAGATTCACTGACACTGCACAAAATTAAAAGAGCAGGGAAAGGAGGCCAAGAAGGAAATGTACTTGGCTCCTGTTCAGTGGAAGCTGCTGCTTAATGCGAATGTCCCTGTCTGTGTTAAATTATATTTTGCAACAAAATATATGGTGGTTTGTCTCTTGGTTGTATAAATCTTATTCCTCTAATAATATGAAGGGAAGTAAAATGAAATACATGGAGTGCTCACTAACTTTATAAATCACTTGCTACAGTCAGTTAAAATTATTCCAAGCATTCTTATATCCAACCCAGTTCTTAAACTTGACTGTATGTAAGTTTAGGGCTCAAGGACATAATCAGTTTAGCCATTCTTAGTAATTTTAGCTGCAAATCAGAGGGGAAAATATATGACAAAAGTGAGTCCAACCCATGCTTCTGTGGAGTGCAGATAAGATTCCTATTTAGCTTTTGCAGAATTTGATGTACATTTATGCACTAAGAGCTGGCCAGAGATCTCTAAATTCTGCTAATGTGGACTGCTGAGCCAGCATGGGCTGGTAACAGCTGTGAGAAACTCATTCACAGCCTCAACATGTGTGTATTTGTTATTTCTTCACATAAATGCAACCCTGCCAAGATTTTTGTCCTCAGACATGTCAAGTAGAATTGTTGTAAATGAATTGTATAGTGCAATTAAAATCAGAATTGTGTCACAATAACTACATAAGGTGTATGACATTCTATACAGGTATAGCACTAGGGAAGATGAAAACTATTCAAGACAGCAATTAAGGTAGAAGGAGGTTGCAAATTACATCTTTTGAATTATCATGTAATTAGTTAAAGTATAAGCCCAATTCTAGCCAAACCTTTATAATGATAAAAGCTAATCAAATACCTCTCAATTTATTTACCTCTCAATTCTCTAATCAAAACATAAAATTGCCATACAGATAGAACTTGTTATATTTGGAAAAAGAGCAAGCAAAGCATTTTACAGTCTGGGAAATCACCTATTTCTTCCTTCTGAGGTGTATAGCTACATATTGCAATCTTTGTGCCTCAGAGCAATATTAACAATGGTGTGCTTTGCTTCACAGTAGTGTTTGTTTCAATAGCTGAGAGGTCTCCCCAGGGACTTTATACCAACTCTTGAAACTTCAACTTTCATCTTAATCTCTCAGCTGTTGGCCTCTCCCCCACAGTAGCTGCTCTTTCAGATCTCTGGGTTTTATGCACAGTAGGGCACCCTCACTCTGTGGCTTTGAGGCTTGGTAGCCTAATTTATGCTGAGGCTGTGCCTCTCCAGCCCCCAGCAGAGGATCTAGAGTCTGAGAGGACGAGATCTGAACAGCAATCATATTCCTGCTCAGCCAATTGTTCCCTGCAGCAGCTGTTACCCCTTAAACAGGCCCAACTAATGAGCCATGAGGGCTAGCTGGGACCATGACAGATCCCAGGGACTTGTGTCCTAATTCTCATCTGCAGCCAATTATCATGGAGATCAGAAAGTTTGGATTTTGGTCTGTGTTAGCAATTTTTAACCACAGAACAGCAGTATGCTTGCCAACCCTTCTGTTTAGTATTCATTATTAATTTTCAACTAATGTATCAAAACTGCATTCAGTTTTAAGCCACATAAAGGGTATTTCAGTAATATAAGTTATATGGGATATAATTCTGTTTCCAGCATCACAAAAAATTGTCTTATATTTCTTTAATGTATAAGTATTTCCTCTAACAAAGTCTTTTCCTTCTTTCCTTCTTCCTTGCTTTGTTTTGTTTTCTTATCCTTCTAACTTTGCCCCGCTTTTTCCCTTCTTTTTCCCTTTTCCTTTCTTTTTGAAGTGATTTGTAATTTTTCCGGAGGAGGAAAAAGTATCTACTGCTACTGAAAAAAACTGAGTCATGAAATCAACAGCAAATGATCTTTGTATTTCTGAATTTGTTTGTTACAACCCCCACAAATTACTGTGAAATGCCATTTCTGTTTGAAAAAGTTTGCCTTGACAATAATTCAGTGAGTAAAATTACAAGCTGTTGTTTTGTGTATGTTCTCAAGGAGCTCAAAACCGCCTTTGTGTATTTTGTCTTGAAGAAAGATCAGGCCAAAAGAAAGAGCACTGATATTCAGAAGTGTGGTGTTTTTGACTTCATTGTGAACACTTTACTTCTTAATTAAAAGAGCACATATGTGCAAAATTAACTTGAAAATCCTGGAAGTAGCACTTGCATAACTTAAGGAACATCTCATTTTATAGGCGTGAGTGGGTAATCAGACATTATTGTGAATGAAGACAACATTTAAATTGCTTCAGAAACCTGAAGACACCATCTACTTATTTAAGTATTGCTGAAGTGGTAGAACTACTGGTTTGCCAGTAGCACGATGTCCCACGTTTCGGGAAACTGGGGGAAATGGTGTACAGCACTGTCCCACCGTGCTGTTTCTGACTTTCTTCTGGAAAAACGTCTAACACTTAGACTGTTACCAATGGATAGAAATATGTGGTTTCAGGTCAGCTGATCAATGAGTAATGTTGAGGTTGCTAACAGCTTTCCCTGTAAACAAAGACATGGATGACTTTAAAAAAAAGAAAGTATGGATAGGACTTTTTAAAACATTAAGCTAATATCCTGAAGACAGAACAGCACTAACTCAATAAGGTCGCATTTTTCCTCTAAATTTTCCATGCTGCTACTAACAGTTGTTTACTTTCTGTAACTGTTCCTTCTATAATGATTTCTATGTCCTTCCAACAATGCCCTGAGTAACTCAGGCAAAACAGGAGCTTCAGATCTTCAAGGAGAAAGATACAAAGACCACCTTGTCCCATATAATCACCCTTTTAGTGTTGGTTGTGATTTGATATTTTACAGATGAGTGCAGGAAGACAGTCACAATCAGAGCAAGTGCCTTCAAGGCTGCCTGTGGGAACTGGATGCAAAGTAGCATTAACTGTGTGTGCCACGAGGTTTCTCCACCATGGCTCAGAAAACGAATTCCTCCTCTCTCATGGGTGTATGTTATCCTAAGCTGAGAGCACAGAACATTGGCTTCTGTCAGGAAACAGTGGGTAGATGTTGATGCTGCTAGTGCATAGGGATATCAGTATTCTTTATCCATCTGTCCAGGTGTTCCCCCGCCTGCCAGGAAAACAACCTGTTCTGTTATTATCCTGACCATGAAAGCAGGTTTGACTCCTGTCAGGAAACCCAGCAGTTTCCATCTCAGAACAGCTGAAACATGCAAAAAGAACTAAGAAACTTGAGAGTATTCCTACAGGATACTTTTGACTTCGTGCAGAAAAAGCACCAGTGTTGGTAAAGAAATGGAGAAATACAGTTTTGGGATTCTGGAATTAGAGAGACTTAATGTTAATAACAACCTTATTTTGAAGAGCATGACAGGGAAGGAATAGAAATAATGAGGTGAAATAAGAATAAAGTAACAGACCCTCCTGCAGTGACTAATAACAAAGTATTTGCATGTAGAAGGAAATGGAAATCTCTGGACAAGAGCCTCCCACTGTACAGTTCTCCCAGAAATTTTGGAAGTTCAGAAGAAATTTTGTCAGAGGCAATAAGGAAATGTCTGGAGGCTGTTTTCCATTTAGAGATTGTTCCCAGATGAAGAAATTTGTAAAGAGGAATGGATGAGCTGCCAAACTCGTAGCAAATATTTGGGTTAGTGCCATAGGCCTGTGTGGCTGGGGAAAGGCACAGAGCAAGGATGGGACCAAGGAGTAAGGGGGCAGTTCTTGGATCCAGGGCCTGTCCCAGAGCTGGCAAGAGGTGAGTCACCTGCAGAACCATGTGCAGAACATACGTGTGCTAGGAAAGGGGTACTGAGCAGTTTCTCATGTTGACTTCAGGAACTAGGTATGATTATGTCTGAAATACACCATACCATACTTTGCCCTTCTTTTAATTAAAATGATATAAAACCAATGAGAGTGGAAGCTAACTTGATGAGAATGTCTCACTAGAGACAAGAAGTGCTTGGGATTATGGTCTTCTTCATTTATTCTTTGCTACAATCACAAAAGGTGTTTTCCACATAATTTTGTCCTTGTTATATTTATGAACGAATTGGAAAGTTGAGTATGATTGTATGACAAAAATTAAACCTTCTTTATGAACTAATTAATCATTTTGAAATATCTGAGAACCTGTCAAATGCAATCTTTCTGGCTGGTAATTTAGCGAGGCAAAAGTAGAATTGTGGACTTCAACTAGCAAATATTTGATGCCCGGCAAGTTCATACATTTTGAAACAGATCTGGTAGGAGTAATACAGAGATTTATAAAGAAAGAAGTTGTAAAGAGAAGGTAGGCAAGTAAGATCCAGGGCTAGAGGAAAAATGAAATAATAAAGTGGCAAAGAAAGAAGATAAATTTAGGAAGAAGTTAGGTAATTTGGTAACTGGGAGAATAGTTTTATCCTCTTTTATTTAATTGTGAGTGAAGACTTGTTCTAAAAATCTAAAAATAAACCTGGTGTTACTGCTGGCAGTGTCATAGGACATGTAATTTTTTGTATATACATTACTGTGGAGTGAGCTAAGAAACAGAAAAGCTTAAAGCCTGCTCAGGCAACAACTTTTCTGTGATCTTATTTTTTCTTAACGGATGCAATCCATTCTTCTTGTTTAAATTGTCTTACTCTATAACAAACATCCTTTAGTGTTTTAACTTTGCTGTAGTGTTTACCAAATTGAACTGATCTCCTGTTGCTGAGAAAGGAGTAGAAGGAAACCTGCAAGCAGCAGAGAAAATAATGTAACAGAATTTTCAAGTTTAGAGGAAATTAAGATGCTCAGTAGGAAATATTCTTTTAACCTTTGTTTTATGTATCTCTCAGTAATTGGATCCCAGCTGGATTTTTCCGAGTAGAACTGAAATTTCCTTGCATTGTTAGTTTTGTGATGGTGCCATCAATGTAACTGTCATTTACAAAGTGGATACTGAGGGGAGGAGGAGAACATATTTACTACTGACTTGATCTTTCCTCCTGTCTTTGTTTTGCCCCTCCTGGCCTCTCCTTTGGACAATACAACTCACACTGAGGGATTTTTTAACTTTTGTGTTGGCAATACAAAACCTCTGCTGACTTAGAAGCAGGTTTATGGATGAGTAGTTCTTTTCAGTGAGTATGTCACTTTTCATAAGAAGAGTGGAAGGGAGTTCCTTTTCGGTACAAAGATGTTTGCCAAAATTATAAGAAAGCTCTCTGTTTAAAATGAGAGCTGATCAGAGGAAGAGATTACAGTTTATATGGCAAGTGCAAAAGCATGTAACTGCTAAAAATCTATCACTCGAAAGTTATCTGAGGGGATGAGTGTTTAGGTCTGTGAGTCATTACTGATTGCCACTCCTCAAAATACCACTAAGCTGGATTTTAGATATGTAAAAGAGTTACATTTTTTCATTGAGCCCATCTCAGTTAAATCAACTTTAATAATTACAGGGTTATTAAAAATTCCCACCAATTCAAAGTTTTTAAATACATTTTAATTTGCAAATGTTTGGTAGTTATATAACTAGAACCTTGCTGGTCAAAGTAATTTTGAAATACGCTGTATTTCGTTCAGATTAGCAGATTTTTCCTAAGTAATTCAGCACAATGGGGTAGGGTGATCTCCCTTAACCTGCTACCAGTGCTCTTCCTAAGGCACCCACAAGGACACCACGCTGGCTCATGGACAGCTTGTTGTCCACCAGGACTTGCAGGTCCTTCTTTGCAGAGCTGCTTTCCAGCAGGTCAGCCCCCAGTCTGTGCTGGTGCCTGAGGTTATTCCTTCCCAGGTGCAAGACCCAGGACTTGCCTTTATTGAATTTCAGATGGTTCTTCTCTGCCCATCTCTCCAGCCTGTTGAGGTCCTTCTGAAGGGCTGCACAGCCCTCTGGGGTACCAGCCACTCCTCCCAGCTTTGTGGCATCAATGAACTTGCTGAGGAGGCACCTGTCCTTCATCCAAGTCATTGATAAATAAGTAAAACAATACTGGGCCCAGTATTGAACATCGGGAGACACCACTAGTAACAAAGCCTCCAACTAGACCCTGTGCCACTGATCGTGACCCTCTGGGATCTGCCATTCAGCCGGTTCTCAATTCACCTCACTGCCCGCTCACCCAGTCCACACCTCCTGATTTTGCCTGTGAGGATGTTCTGAGAGACAGTGCCAAAAGCCTTGCTGAAGTTGAGGTAGACAATACCTACTGTGCTCCCTTCATCCATCAGGCAGCTGTTTCATCATACAAGGAAATCTCATTGGTCAAGCATGATTTACCCTTAGTGAATCCGTGCTGAAATGTTTTAAGGGAAATAAAATAGCACTCATTTTACCCTTTTCCCTTGTCTGTACTTCCCCACATACACACATATGTATTTTTAGTCCTTTTTTTCTGTAATTGTCTTTCTTTCCTCTTGCTCTACTCCCACAAGTCATAACTTAGCATTATCTTTGTATTTCACGTTATAATGGTAAATATAATAATGGTAAATAATTATACATCTATAAGAATAATTATAATTAAGATAGTAGATGGAAAATAGTTACGTCAGGATATCTGTATCCCAATAGAACTGGAATTTTGTTTCTGTTCCACTTGGCTTTTATTCAGCCTGCTCTGATTTTGAAAGAATAAGCAACCCGAGCATATTCCTACGCTTATGAATAAAGCCATACTGTAGACTGCATATGAATAAATCCAGGCCGTCGTTTTTATTGTCATTAAAGAGCATTTTTATTCTATGCCAGTGAATGTTCTTGGTAATCTATGAAAGAGGCCTCTGAGCTAACCAGTGAAAACAGGCATCCTTCTCACCCCCTGCCTTGGCAGAAGTGCACGATGAGTGTTCGTCAGCAGTCACAAGTGAACTTGTTTAAAGGCTTGACTACAGCCAGAGGTTTTTCCAATTGATTGGCCCACTTGTACTTGTGCAGTATGACATGACCTTTAATTATACAGTCAAACACTACTTTTCCACCAAGCATTTGCCTCATTCACTGCAAAAGATGGATGAGAGTGCGCAAGGAATTGAACTCGGGCAATAAGGCAAATTACTGATTAGGGGTATCTCAACCGAGTAAAATGAGGACACCACTGCAGTTTGATGATCATTCTTGCCATCTTTAATCTTTCAAGCCAGGCAGACAAAGAGACAACTAACTACCTCACAGATTTATTCATAGCCACAGGAATTTAAGAAGATGAGCAGACACACTGATTGAAGCCATAGGTCTATTTAACCCTGTGTTATGTTTCTAACAAGATCAAAACTAGATGCATATGAAATAGTTTAAGGACAAGGCAATGCTACCTGCAGGTATTGCCTGAGCTACCATGCTTTTGTGACTCAGGGATTTCCTAATTTGGAGAAGTCTTTTGTGTAAATATTAAACCTCAGTTAATTTCTTTCCATCAGCATCCCATCAAAGTCCTTTTAATCTTTTTCCATATGCTGTCTTCTGTGGCAAGGCTCATGGCTCACCTCCCAGGCTTGCCTTAAGCTTGCTATGTGCTGTCTTCTGTGAATGGTCAGTCCCTATCCATTCTCATCATGCAACTCACACACATTTCATATTCTTTCAGAAAAAGGATGCTGAGCAGAAGCCAGAGAATGTCCCCAGGGACCCAGAAAGCTTGTAGTATGCCCAGAGGGCTGCCAGCCTTCACTTCTGCTATTATCCATGGTAGTTTGGCCTGTGCAATTGTCAGATACAGACATACTCTGTGGTATTTCTGCTTCAGTGGCTCTTGGAAAGAAAGACTGCTGATGGCTGAAAAAGAAGATTTCAGGGAATATATGAGTGGTCTTTTGGCCAGGTTGAGTGCCACTGTAGACAACAGGATTTTCTCTTTGCTGTAGCCACAGAATTTCTGTGTTATGCTGAGCTAGTTCAATACATGAAACTTTTACCAGATGGCCATTAATTATGTGTTTGAAATCATGGGGTTTGATTTGCAGAAGTGCTGAGCACTCACAGCTGCAGTTGACGTCATTGAGAACTGTACTTTGTACATGCAAAGTGCTACTTAAATCAGCTTCCCTGAAAAATTAGTCTCTTCATGTCTCATCAGCCAGTGGAATTAACAGATGCTTTTGACCTGGATTTCTTAGTGTTCTGTTTTCCCTCTTTGTAATGGAGGACTGGTACCACCCTGCATCATGAGTATTAGATTTCTAAATTCTCAGGCACTACCACAAAAAGCATCACAGTGCAGCCCACTCAAATAGTAACTATGTAATTCAGGAGGGATTTCCACCCTGTGTGCTGATTGAGGCCAAAATCTCAACAATGACACAAGAGGGTGTGGCAAAAGTACCTGGAGAATGACTTCTGACAAAGGCATGTAGTGATAGGACAAGGCATAATAAACTAATAATAGACTAAAACAGGTCAGGTTTAGATTAGATATTGGGAAAAAATTGACTGTGGGAGACTGGAAGAGGTTGCCCAGAGAAGTTGTGGATGCTCCATCCCTGACAGCATTTAAAGGCAGGTTGAACAGGGCTTTGACCAACTTGATCTAGTGGAAGGTGTCCCTGGCCATGGCAGGGGGGTTGAACTACCTGATCTTTGAGATCCCTAACCCTAACCCAGATGGTTCTACTATTCTGTGATTCTGTCTACCCATTCCACTGCCATTGGCCATTTCTGGGCACTGATCTCACACACATACACATACACACAAATACATAAAATGATCATGTAACAGGCAATTTTTTTTTTATTTACTGGAGAACAAATTTATATTGCCTCAGTAGCCTTAGTTCTGATAATATCTCCTATTCTTCCTGAATATTCAATGCACTTGCCAGGGTGTTTGTTTAGATAGTCAACCCAAACCTATTTGCATTTTGAAATTCTTTTAAAGTATTTTTGTTTGCATTTTGCCTTTTAGAAAATACTTGCAACAACAAACGCCTGGACCTTGTCTTCATCATTGACAGCTCTCGCAGTGTCCGCCATTACGACTTTGAAAAAGTGAAGGAGTTCATTTTAACCATCTTGCAGTTCCTGGACATCAGTCCTGATGCCACCCGGGTGGGTCTGATTCAGTACGGCAGCACAGTCAAACAGGAGTTCTCGCTGAAGACCTTCCGGAGGAAGCAGGATATCGAAAGAGCAGTGAGGAGGATGATGTACCTGGCCACGGGCACCATGACGGGCCTGGCTCTGCAGTACGCGGTGAACATCGCGTTCTCAGAGTCGGAAGGAGCTCGCCCTCTGAAGCAGAATGTGCCGCGGATTATCATGATAGTGACGGATGGGAGACCTCAGGATCCAGTGGCAGAGATTGCTGCTAAAGCACGTAACTCAGGAATCCTCATTTTTGCCATTGGCGTGGGAAGAGTAGATATGAACACTCTGAAATCCATTGGGAGTGAACCGCATGAAGAGCATGTGTTTCTCGTGGCTAATTTCAGTCAGATTGAAACACTGACCTCTGCCTTCCAGACTAAACTTTGTGGTAAGATTTTTATCTATAGATTTGAATGCACAGATGAAAGTAAAACACAGAATAAATATAATATAATTAATTATTTATTTCTACATGAAACCTTATCTGTCAGAATTTATATAATGAAGGGGCACTAGCCAGACAACACTCAGAACAGCAGTCATACAGGTGGGGAAAAACTAATGCTACTCTTAGGTGCCATAAAATGTGATCTAATTCCTAGTGGTCACAAGCAGTGAGGCAAACAAGCATATAATGATTTTCCTATTTATTGCATAATAGCTAGAAATGTACAACCCTCTGCTGTTTCATTATTAGGTAAGTTGTTTCATCTATTAATTTTAAGTGTGATCTCCCTTAGTAGTGAAACTTTAAACTGATAAACAATCTTTCGGTTATTTGACTATTCTATGAGTTCATGGATTCCTCTTCCAAAGCTTACATATTAATTCTATGCAAACAATAATTTCTGTACTCGTGACTGGAAGTGAGATACAGACATGGTAGTGTTTGTATTCCATCTATTTGAAATACAGAAGATTAGGAAAAGCCATTGCAGTGATGTTATTCAATCATACAATAAAGTAAGTAATATTGTAATAGGTATTAATTTACACTTCCATCTGTAATTCTCTGATAAGAAATTACCTTTTACAACTATCAAGGCATATGTAAATCATTTTATGCCAAGCTGTATAGTTAGTATAATTCTCTCTTTTATTTTTTCCTGAGATAAATATGAATGTGCTCTATACAGATTTGGCATTAAGCTAACGCATTTTCAGCAGAGTCCAGAAAAAGAATGCATGGTGAGATTAAATGCTCGCTCATCTCTAGGGATGCTTTGCCAGAAAAGAACTGAGGTTTATTGTAAGGATCGTCTGGAGATTTTTCCTTACTTGGTCTTTTCCAAAACTGTTTCAAAGAGCAGCTGAACTATATCAGCACAAAACGCCAACACAGACATTCATCAGATTATAGATTATTTTTTTCC
Source organism: Scytalopus superciliaris (assembly GCA_013400415.1). Lineage (NCBI taxonomy): Eukaryota > Metazoa > Chordata > Aves > Passeriformes > Rhinocryptidae > Scytalopus > Scytalopus superciliaris. The sequence goes on from VXBX01008009.1 coordinate 195,630, forward strand.
TGTTTCTTCCTTGCTGTATTTTTAGCTGGTATAGTAAGATATATTTAAAAACCAAGAAAAAATAAACTAATCATGGACTGAGAGTTCCAATGGAATGAACAGCAAATGCTTCAAAACTTCATCTTACTGCATTTTTAAAATTTATTTTAGAAACAAATCCCACACAACTACTATTTACTTGGGTTTTTTTCTGACTAGACAGTGTCCAATAAACTTATTAGAGTTTTATAGCTTACTTTTAATCAAACACATGGGCTCCTCAATAAAACCTAGCCCCCTGTAGCAGATGGAGGAGTCTGGAGGTGACAAGGATTGCAGTTGCCTCCCATTCCCAGGGAATGCATCCACAACCTTTGTTGTGCTGGGAGTTGAAAGTGAGATCCTAAGATGTGCTTAAAAGCTCAGACCCAGACGCAACAGAGAATTTAGCTGTTAGATTCACATGGATTCCAACTTACAGTACTAAACTGCAGATAGGATCCTTAATGTTCTCTTGGCTCTCAACTGTGAAGCAGCATTGGTCTCTCTGATTCTCAAGAGAGCATTTATGTTCTGCTTCCTGAGCACCTGCATTCCTTCTGGGAAATGTGGTTAGATTTTTAAGTCCTCCCAGTGTGGACCCAGAGGCAATACCGCTGTAGCCGAGTTGAACATCTGGATACCTTGTTTCTCTGGTAAAGCAATTGAAGGCACCCCTCTGGTCAAGTCTCCTGTCGTGCCCAGCCTCCTGCTGGGCTTCATGCTGTGGGAAAATACCTTGGCACCTGAGCTGTCCTTGTGTCTGCATCACCCTTATGCCTGTGAGGTGTTCATGGTGACGATAAGAGAAAACCATGGCCTAATAATGAAGTTCTGTGGGGAAAATAAAAAGTAAACCAGATTAACCACTCTTTGATCATGGATGGCAGAGATGCTGAGTGCCTATCAGCTAAATTCTCAGAGGAATATCCATAAAAACTGGCTGTGCTCCATCCTCTGATAAGTCAGAGTTCCCTACAGTTGCTGTCTCTGGCTGCTAAAGATCTGGGGATGTCAGAAACAGCAGCTGAAGCCAAGGGATCCCAGGGCCCTCTTTTTTTATTACTAGTCAGCAAGGTAAAACAGAAGCAAAGAGTATCCTGGAAAATCAGAGATGTGAGGAATAGACAAGGGTTGAAAACTCAGAAGAATGTAAACAGAAATGTGGGCAGAATCCAGGAAAGGAGATGGAGATTAGAGGAGGTGTGAGAAAGACAGAACTTGAGATGGAGCAGTCAGGGGCAAATAAAGCCTTTAGTATATTCTTGTAAGGTAGGTAGTGGTGTCATCCTCGTTTTACACTGGAGAAATGGAGGCACAGAAACAGGATTAAGTCCTTCAAGATCACCCACTAGTTTTATATATTTGACTCAGTGCTATTCCTTGTGTGATCTTCTGGGGCATTTAGCATTTTTTGACTAATACTACATATTATTCACAGTTCTATACCCTTCATTTCAATTCTTGCAAATCCAGATTCAAGTGTCTCTGTCTAAACAGGCACAGTGTGAAGGTTGATTCTTCCTTGAAGATATTGATATTATTGGCTTGTCCAAAATCAAATAAGGACCCTGTGACATAGACATAAACTATAATTCACAACGAGGCTTATGTTCAAATTCCTTAACTATGAGATCACCCTTTCCATTACTTCAGTCCCTGTCTGTGACCACCAAACAGCTCCTGCCACAGATGAGGTTGCAGAAATCATTCAGACAGCAGGCTCCTTTACCACAGAAGTGGAACTGATGACCAGAGTACCACTGGTGCTTTGAAATGGGTGCGACAGAGACACTGTGTAACAAAGTGTGTGTGAGAATATATCAGAAGGTTGGTAACAGACAGGAACAATATATTCTCAGATGCCTGTCTTTGAATGTTTTCATTTTCAGAATGACAGAAAGATGAAAAGACAAGACGTCAAAGCAGATCTGGATCAACATAAATAAGAGTACTTAAGAAGTTTTATGGCAGAAATTTATGAGATCCAAGATGCTGATTAAGAGATTTGAGAATTGTGGTGGTTTGTGTATTTGTAATAAATGTGTAATTCTTGTAACCATTCCAAGGAGGAGATACATAGTATATCTCTTAAAACCACATGTGGTTTTTTTCCACAAGTACCACACATACCACATGTTAAGTTGTTTAGCAGGCTTCTGTTGTGGCTTCTAGAAGATTACTGCTAATACTATTACATACATTTTGAGCTTTGTCAATCCTAGCACATTAAGGAGCACATCAATCCCTAATTGCTGTTGAGCAAAATGAGTTATAGAAATGACATACAGGCAGTGCTCCAGTGGAGAGAAAACATCAAGGAGATTTCTTAATTCTCAGATACTGATCTGGACAAAAATAGTTCAACAGTGAACTTGGCAAAGTGGGCCTACCATTATTTTTCTTTTTTACTGTCTCAGTTTGTTGCCTTTCAATACTTGATATTAGAAACATAAAATACAAACTTGCATGTTCCTCAACAGTAATAACTAAGCAAGCAAAATGTTTTCTTCATTAAGTTGTTTTCTAGTAATTCTTCTTAAGTATTGTGCTGCGTAGTGATTTTCTTAATTCAAGAAACTGAATGTCCTCTGAAACAGTTTATACTGCAGTTCCATTTATTTTCTAAATTTGAATATGGTAGATTTGTTTCATTGTCTTCTTGGGACCACCAAATAATTAATGTTTTCACATACTCTCTTGTGTATTTTTATTTTCGTAAGCTCCTATTTTTGGCCTTACTAGCACCACATTAATTTGCAATTTCTAAATTACTTCAGGAAAATCTTCTACACCAATTTTTTTTTGTGACCACAAGTAATTAAGGCCAGCAGTTACTAACATTTTACTTTTTCTCTTTCAGTGCCTCATATGTGCAGTATAGTTGAGCATCACTGTGATCACTTCTGCATAAACACCCCTGGCTCCTACCTGTGCAGATGTAAACAAGGATACATTCTGAATGCTGACCAGAAGACTTGCAGCAGTATGTTATCTTACTTGATTTTTCTCTGCCACACTCCCAAAAAGTAGTTAACATCACATACTCTTTCTGTTGGGCTCATAAAGAACTGAGATCAGTATATAATTAATGGTAACCATCAGAACGAGTCTAGAAAGGTGGAGTTGTACTCTTTTTCTTGCTTTGTGTAAGTGCAGTTCTTATATACCTTTCTGAAATTTCAGTGATTTTCTGTATAGTTTATAATAACAAACTTTATTCCACTTTGTGATCTTTGTAATCAGTAGTTTTTTAGTCCCTTTTAACTTGCTTCCTAGTAATTAAAAGCAAACTACATTAGGGGGATATACCAAATTTATTTCTGCATCCACCACTATTTTAAAGAAATTATGTAACACTAGTTTTAATTATTTGTGGAAAATGTACTTGCAAAAAATTCAGTTTCTTGTCCCATGACATTACTTGGATAGAAATGAAATCTGCCAAACTGATTTTAGCCAGAAGAAAAATTTTGGAAAATGTCTTCTCAAGAAGCTGTGGGAGACAGTCCTTGTGAGAGCATGGGATGGACTGCTCACAATTGATAACTTACAGCTAAGGTGATGCAGGTTTAAATCCCATCCTTGTGTTTGATGTTCTGCATCTCAGGAGAGTGCAATAAACAAACAGGTAGTTTGGGATTAGCAGATTCTTAGTCTCTCTTGCTTAGTGTTTTATTTTATATCAAACAGTGACCACTGAAACAGTGAGGGTGCATCTGTATCTGAAGTGATCTGCAGCTTGGGGATTAGAATGCCTACATGTGCAGTGGCACACGTGGCTTCAGGGAGAGCCTCAGTAAATGGGAATGGGATCAAAAGAATGACAGCACTGGACTGATCAGGGTGGTCTCACTCCTGCATGGAAGCATCTTCAGACCCTTTGAGCTACAGCAGGAAACCACTTTTGAGCTGCTGAGCTATGAAAATCGCTGAGTTTTATTCCTTCTCATCAGCATCCTTCACCAAATGTATGCACTTGTCATATGCATGCCTGTGAATTACAAGGCAATGTTTTGTGTTAAATGGAACAAATTTAATACCTCATCAGTGGGTTTTTTTCCTCAAGAAGACACAACAACAACAACAACAACAAAGAAGTCAGTCCAATCTGGAATATTTCTTAATTATTTGGTTTAGCAACTCAACCAAGACAAGAATAGTGACCAGAATAATTTTCATAGAGCCAATTCTCTCTATTTCCATATATTTGCTTTAACTCTTCAGAAAGAAGGTGGTCAGATGATGTAATCATCATTACAAATGATGGCTCCAACTATGTAACCACATTTCAGTAGTATTCTCTGACTTCTTCTCTTTCCTGTGTCTCTTTAAATGCTTCTCATTTAAAACTTTTGTATCCTTTAAACCTTTCTTTTAAACCCTCTGTGTGCTATTAAATTTCTTAAAGAATTTTTTCTTTCAATTTTCTGAAATTCATTTGAAATTCAAAATCTCTTATTTTTTAACTGTCTCACAAACTGTCTCTATCCCCATCCTTAACATCTGTTTTGACAATTGAACTTTTCTTCTGAGAGTCAATTAAAAAATGTAATTAAAAGTATGAAAAATTCTTTTTTGAATTGTCTCTTCTTTTTTTTTTTTTACTGTGTTTTGTCAGCCAGTAGTTCAGTTTTTGCTTCCACTTACTGATTAATTTTCAAGAGTTTTGGAATCGTGTGTAATTTTCCTACTGGTGACCCATGTAGAGTAGCCCTCAATATGTTCCCTCTCAACTATTTTTTGAAGCCCTTTGCTGTGTTGTTTTATTTATTTTCTCTTTTAGCTATGACTTATATTACTTTTCCCCAGCTACATGATTTCCTTGACTGTGTACTTGTTTTGATCATCAATCAGCAGATACCAGACTGAAGTTTGATAAATGTGTAAGGGAAATTAGTCATTCACTGTGTTTGTAGCCCACTTCTAAATAACTTTTTTTTTCCATCACCAAACTATAAACTAATTTGAGCAATTAGTGCTGGAAATGCAACACTGAGAGTCATCAAACTGGCCTTAAATGTGCTAGGATGGTGCTAATCATTGGTGAAGGAGGGAGATGACTCAGTAGCAGTTTAGAGAAGGTCAAGCCTTTGTGCCTAAAACTGCCTCAGAGGTATAACAGAATTCACAGGGAGGGAGCCAAGCCTAGGAAATTGGGACAGCTTAGTTTTGGAGGTGGGGGAACCGTGGTGATAGAAAAACCCACAGTCTGAGTAATTTACTTACCTTCACTGGCTGTTAATTGCCCACAAGTTCCCAGAGACAGGTTCCTCACCTGACCTCTTCTAAGTAGAATAAATCTTCAGCATGTTTATGTTAAGTGCAATACATAATGAACATAAACCAGATGTATTTATCTAAGGCTTGGATGTATTTGGCAGCTTTTTAACAGACAAATAGTTTCCTGATATACATTTTAACACTTTCTAAATTAAACAGTGCAGAAAAGATGAAAGATATGTACCTGAAGTTATACTCTTTTTTCATTCTTCTGTACCTAAAGTTGGACTCTGTTTTCATTCTTCTGTTCCCTTTTCTTTTAATGTTGTGAGAGTACACCACAGTACAATCACTGAAGTGCTTCAGTTGTTAAAAGCCCTTAACCAAATGGCTTCAATCAGCAATGAACTGACAACTTTGCTTCAGGCTGGAAAATAGTGCATTTCTTTTTTGCATAGATGATAATTTTGTTCCTTGATAGATTTAATTAAAATATTATTTTTAGGAAAAAAAAATCTTTCCTTGCATTAAAGTAAAAAATCTGCCATACGTGTGATTTGTTGCTTTCCACGAGGGAGAGTGGGGAGAAAAGGCAACCCAGCTACTTCCAGAACAAAACTAGGGAGAAAATAGTTATTTCATTGGTTTAACTAGAAATATTCTTGCATTTGTTTCATTATGATGGTTTTACATCCATGCAAAGGGTGCTCCTTTCGTGTACTGTGGTCTAACTTTTCTAGAGAAAAGTGGTTGTGTCAGATAATGAGTGTTCTTTACTCATTATGTTGTATTTGTTTGTTTAACTAATCTCTTTCATTCTTCTCTAGAGATGCTCAAATCTTACATTAATACACAAAATAATACAAAAGAGGAAATGTAGCTGAAACAAGCTGGAAAATTATCTATTTGTGGGTGTTTATACTGGAACAAAAGAGTTAAACGACTGTTTATGCTTCTCATCATGCCGCTTGATATGAAGCAGACAGCTATAAAAGAAAATTCGTTTGTGCTTGGCTAGTTTCCTCAAACATGTTCCAAAAGCCTTTTTTGTAGCTGTAAATGACCATTATGTGTTGAGCAGTCTTTGAGCCACACAAAGTCCGTTGCTTTCCAGAGCTTTCGCTGGGGAAACTTGAGGTTCTCATAAAGCGTTAGTCTGTTGAAAAGAAAGCCCAGTGTGCTTCATTTGGCTAGGTGCTGAACTGACCTCATTTGTCAGTGTAATTCCTTTATGAGATCTTTTGCTTGGGAGGGGCAACTTCTTATGGTATTTCACACAAAACTGAAAAATTCTAAAACTCAGAAATGAAACATCCCCAAGTCTTTTAGTGTTGTGTTTTCCTTTTCTTTCCCTTTCCAACATCATCATAATAATTTATCTGGTTATGAAAAACAAGCAAACAAACAAAACCAACCAAAACCCAAACCAACCAACCAACCAAACAAAACAAAAACCCCAACAAACGAACAACAACAACAACAAAAAAATTCCCACAAATAAACACAATTTTTTGATCTCTCCAAAAAGCCCCCTGAGGAATACTTTTCAAACTTCTTAGAGAAACATACATCAAGCATCTCTACTAGGCACCACTGGCCCTTTGGCTGGAGCAATGAGTTCCTCAGCTTTTGAGTGACTGATCCTGCTGGCTTTCACTGTTTGACAGAACATTGACATGATCTGTGTTAAAATGAGCTCCTCTCTAAAGAGCTGTCCAGAGCTTCCTGGAATTTGGTTTTGATCAATACTCTACCTGTGCATCGCAGAAGGTCAGAATTTCATATTCCTGCAACTCTGTTTTGTAGCTCAGGACCTTTGTGCTGTGGAGAAACATGCCTGTGAGCAGATCTGTGTGAACACACCTGGGTCCTACGTCTGCCAGTGTTATGAAGGGTACGAGCTTGATGTAAATGGAAAGAATTGTGTTGGTGAGTATGAGTTCAGCAATTCACATTTGTCTCTTGACACAAACCAAAGGGAAACTCAGTGTAAATGAGTATCTGGTTTAGCCATAGACAGTGATGGGAAGTTCTCTTCTCTTACATGAGTGGTAGATGAGGAAGAACAAATAATTGACATGTTTGTAGGCCTTTACTGATAATAAATGGTGTCTTGGAAAAATAGTTCCAATGAATTTCACACAGAAAGGAACATTGTTGTTTTGAAACAACACACAAGAAGTTTCATTTGAGGTCCATGTAGGTGGTCAGCAGTGTACTGGCATGATATATGTGGTCATTAAAAACAAAGCCAGACAAACTCAGGAGCTCCTCTTCAGACAGAAGTTATTCATGGAAACCTGAAAGTGAACAATTTCTTGATTTTTTTTTTTAGTTGATTGTATGGTCATGTGAAGAGAGGTTTCAAACCCTTTTGGGGAAGATGGCCTTAAGGAAAATTTAACCCCCTTAAGAACCCACCCACTATCTGCCTTTAATTTTTGCTATGAACAATAAAGAGTAAACATCAGCTCTAAGAGTTTCAGCTCTAAAGAAAGAGTGTAGAAATACAGTATAATGATTTTATTTTATCGCAAAACATTCCCTCTTTATTACCATGTAAGTATCTTGCTCTTCTTCCCTGTTTATACACAGCAAATACTTTGAGTATAATCTATTTCACTAACCTCTTCAATTTCTTGTAAACTTTTCATCCCATGCTACATTCTGAGAAAATACTGTCTTCTGGTATCCACCACAAAAAAACCCCTTGATGAAAAATTGCATTATTTGTTAGGTACTCTCTTCAGACAAGCACTTCAATGCATGCTTAATTTCAAACACATTGAAATCCCATGGAGATGAATCCCAGTGAATCCTTGGCCTCAAATCTGCTACAGACCACCACAATGCTTTTGTCCAACACCTTCTTTCTTGTAGCTTTAAAACAGCTCTAACATAATGTATCTGTCTTGTACTGCCTGCACAGAGTTCTTGCCTTGTAGGATAACCCTCTTTTGAGATGCAAAATAGTGACAGGGTATGGAACTTTTTACACGTAGCTTCACAGAGGACACATAAATGAGGTTTTGAGGTTTTTTAGGCCTAGAATAACATGCAGTTTTGAAGAACATTCACTCTGCTTACTTTTCAGAAGTGTTTTCTTCTAGCTTCAGGGTTTCAAGTCAGGAGTGTATGTAATTCTCAACATGATTTGCCTCCAGCATACTTTGGGCAGTAATATACTGTTTTAAGAACCTGACTTTTGAAGCCAAATTGTTTTGAAAATGCAGATAATGATGGCTATTTAGGCAAGTTAGTTGTTCTGGCCAAGATTTCTATATCTAACATTCCACTGAAGTTCATCCAATAACTTAGCTGATCCCCAAGACCTTTACCTGTATTAGGATAAAGGATATACTTCTCTGCTATTTATTTCACTGTATCTTGAGACAGAAAATCTGTAACTTTTGGTGGTAAGTTCTTTCATCCCCAGTTCTTTCCTACCATATATTCTAATCCAAAACATTCATGTTTAGTGTCATCAGCTGTTGTTACTGTTTTCTATTAAATTGAAGGGTCCTTGACCTCCTACAGGTAGGGTAGCTACCAAAGCATCATCCTGGAGAAATTCTTTGTATGTCGAATCTGTTATTATCCACTGGAATAACAAAAAAAAATCTATTTTTTTACTAAAACCTTCAAAATATTTCTATGCCATTTATTACATTTCTTACAGTGGCATTTGTTTTTTTGCCTGGTCATAACTTACCTGCAAAATCTGGAGAATGGGGTTTGGAGGTGTGATACATCTTTGACTCTTTTTTCTACCTCCTTACTAACCCTTTTTGGCATTAAGTGATACAGTATATTATAAACTCTATTGATAACATTTAAAGATTTAATATTCTCTTTTCAATTTTTTTTCAAAATACAGTACATGCATGGGTTCAATATATTGCATTTTATAGCTGTTTTTCTTCTCCACTTGATTTCTATTCCTTTGTACCTGCTTTAGCAAAAAAACCCTGGAATTTGTGCTATTAATATGAACTGCAATATTTAATGGTATTAACTGTGATTTTAAAGCACATTATTAACACTTCTGTTTTTCAGTTTTCTTTTGCATTTGCATCTTTGTCCATTTAACTTTTTCATTTCTTACTGATGTGTGAAAATGGTTCAATGTGTATTAATTATATTAGACCCATGCAGAACTTAGCTTCTCTGCATTTCCTGAGCAGCAAAAGCTTGTCTGCGTAATTTGTAATTTTGATGGTAGCTTGTCTGCAAATCCTATTGGCTGTCAGCCTCCAGAATTTGATTTTTCAGGTTTGAACGATTTGAGATTTTTGATGCATATGCTACTACTAAGAATGTACAGCTTCTGCAGATGTGATCACCAATGAATAATCACCTTTGCTGGAAAATTTTGTAAAAAAGACTATGTGTAGCACTGAGTCGGTGGTGATAACTCTCAGTTTTCCTTACCCTTAAGGTATTTAACCCTTCCTTACGGTGAGGTATCAATTATCAAATAAGCAGGATCAGAAGAAAGATCTTGATCACACATATACTAGAGACCACTGAGTACAATAACAATGTTGCAAAAAGCAGTGACTTCATTACTGTTACTCTCTGCTCATCCAGAAAATGAATTTCAGTAGGAAGTACACACTGTAGTTCTCTCAAAGAGCCAAAGGTTTCCCTCTAAGATATCTAAGACTTAAAAAGTTTTAACTCCAACAAAAGCAAATGGGAAAGTGCAGAAAACTCTTTTCACAGGCATGTTTATTAAGGTCTTTCTGATGGGCTAAACGGAGGACCAAAGGCAGTACTAATTGTTTCATTGACACATGTCAGCCAGATACCTGAATGGCAATAATTAAATAGAATCCCACAAGCAGAACTCACAGTGTGACCAGTGAACAGCCAACCACTCTGAGCATTTGCAACACACAGTTTATGAGCAAATTTGTAGACTAAACAATATTTGAACCTGTCTGCTCAGCCATAAATATGGCTGGCAAGGAACTATCACTTTGCCTTTTGTGACACCTTTTCACAGGAACGAAGTCCTGTCAGTTGAAGTTTGGTGGTTATGGGCCATTCTTTCTCCATAGTGCTGCTGGACACTCAGTCTCTCCACCTTCTTGGTGTTGCTGGACATGCTGCCTTCTCTTTCCTGGCACTAGTGCTAGACTGTCCCTGTCTTGCTGCAGCTGTTGGGCTTTGGTCCTCTTTAGCTGGCACTGGTTGGGCTGCTGGCACCTCTTGGCAGTCCTGGCACTGCTAGATTTTTTTGGCTGCTTTTTAGGTTCTTATGAGTCTTCCGTGTGTCTGCTCTACTTTTCCCCCTTGTTCTTTTTCATCCTCATTATGCCTTTACTTACTCTGTCATCTTTTCTTCCGACACTTTTCTTCTACTCTTCTCCTTAAGCCTGAGTAATCTATATACACATCACAGAGTAAAACAACTACACAAGAGAAAGGTAAGCCACACTGTCCCAAGTTCAGAGAAGGCAGCATAAGCACCCAGAGTGCAGGACTGGTAACTGGAAGTAAAAGATGGATCTCATCACTTACTAACCAATTCCAAGCAAGAAAAGCAGGACTGAATTAACATGGCAAGGTGGCCACTGAATTAATAGTTTACTCACCAAAAAGGACACTAGTTCATCATTCAGAAAAAATTCTTATTCAAATAGCCATGAGATAACAGTTAAAAACAGTGACATCTCTAAGTGTTCACAGTCCAATGTATATCTCATCACTCAGTATAGAAGTATAAAAATAATGAAACTTCTACAAATTAGGAAAATATTATTCTGCTTTGCTCTTACACAAACTGTGTATATTTTCTGTACACCAACTAAAGGGCTACAGTACCTCAATATAAGAGAAATTTATAATTTTTCTGAATCTTTTCAGGAAAATTCAACTCCACGGACGATTTGCCTACTTGCTGACTGGAATGCTGTTGACAAGCTTCCCTTCTAAACAAGTACCACCAAAATGAAACATGAAGTTAAACTCAATGAGTTTATAGGTCAATTACTAGTGCCAGTCTGCAAGGCTCAGCCTGCCTGTAATTAGTGCAATTTGTGGTAAAAAATTATTTTAAAAAGGGAATAATACTTATCTTCAAAAACAACTGTCAAGAGAATGTTCTTACCTTGTAACTGTGTTAGTGGAAAGGCATTATTTAAATTAATATGCTCATTGTTCATATAGGCCAACAGACCTAATTCTGTGAGTAAGAGGTCCCCAGAAGGCTATAAGTGCTAAAAAGTACTCCTGAGAAAATCAGTTATTTATTTTTAGGGTTTTTTTCCTTTCTGTTCAAAGTACTTTAGCAACTGCATAGCCACAAGAAGGCACAGTTCTTCCGTCCTGAGACTGTCCTCTGAAGGTGCTTAGTCTTGTAATTGCTCAGATGCTGATAATAAAGCATTCCAAGACCTATTTAGTTGTCTCTAAAACAACAAAGCTGGTGAAAGGGCTGGAAAGAATGTCCTCTGAGGAGCAGATGAGGACTCTGGGTTTGTCCAGTTTGGAGAAGAGCCTGAGGGAATTCCTCATCTCTCTCTACAGTTAATGAGGAGGGGACATGGAGAGGGAGCTTCATGCTGAGATCTTTTCCCTGGTATCCAGGGATAAGACATATGGGAATGGTTCAAAGCCGTGCCAGGGGAGGCTTAGGCTGGACATAAGGATGCATGAGTGGTCAAACAGGCTTCCTAGAGGAGGTGGATTTCCAAGCTCATCAGTGTGTAAGAAGCATTTGGACAAAGCCCTTAGCAATACACTTCAATTTCTGGTCACCTGTGAACTGGTCAGACAGTTGGACTAGATGGTCATTGTATGTCCCTTCCAGCTGGATATTCTAATCTCAACTTTATAATCATTAGTCAGACTGTTGCAGGTATTGTAGCAGAAATTAATTTTGTTAAGGTTTAAATGCAGAGGAGCACGTGACTTTGCAGAGCAATCTGTACAGGCTGTTTCCCAGTATGATGCTAAATAGAAGAAAAATATATATTCTTTGGTTTACCTATTCCTTAATGTGTTTTTTAAAACACTTGAAAATGTACTTGTGATTAGAATTAATTTAAGAGGAAAGCTGACTAATTGTATGACACTTTATATCCTTGAAATACATATTCAGTAAATAGTTTTTTATATGAATCTATTCAGTCTGGAAACAGGAAGGTGCATGCCAGGAAAATGGTGTCACATAGTAGCCAGTAACTAGTTTAGTTTGACTTGATTCAACACAAATATTCAGAAGAGTTAAAATAAACTCTTTCAAAGCAACTAAATGGGTTATCTGCTTTCCCGACTAGATGACTTTGACTAAATATTGTAGCACACCTGAGTGCACATGATTTACAAAAGCAGGGCAATTGAAGAAAGAACTGATTTCATTAAAACAAATTACTGCCCCTTAAAGAAATATGTGAGACTCAGCAGTATAAAGAAGTGACAAAAATACTCAGTTGGCAAAGAGGAACTTGTCTTGGTAAATGTCTGTATAAAGTTGAGCATATTAGTGTCTTCTGCAGCAAGAACCAGGTATACTTTCCTAATGTAGGCCTGACAGTTCTTTGGGGACAGAGCACCATTTTTGTGACTTATCTTTAATTTCTTCAAAGACTTTTGCTGTGAAGATACAGCTTAACTTGCAAAGAAATTAAAAAAAAATCCTTTAACTTCTTTAGCAGTTTTGAATGGGCTTGACAGAGTAATTCTGGAGCATTACCTTATTACACTTCGGCAATCTAGCTTGTGAATATGGATTTGTTTAATAAATTACTGGACTTATGAAAGAAGTGACTGCCTATGATATTTCATTTTTTTCTTAGAAAAGGTGTTATATAAGCAAAATGTCAGTAGTGAGTTTGTCAGAGTGCCTGAAGGTCTCAGGATTTATAGTTGCAGCTGCTTTGTGCAGAATGAATCTGGAGCACATTAGAGGGAATGAATGTACTGTGACAGTCCTCCATGCAGAAGATATTGCCAAGGTTCTCCTATGCACTCAGGCTACAGAAAGAGCTCTTGAGAACTAATACAGCTGGGGAGAGAACTAAGCTAAAACAGAGCAATTCCAGGATTGGGACTTGAGACACAGAAGACAGAATTAAATCAAACAGACTTTTCTATGCCCTGGCCTACAGTGTGAATATCTGGACAGAGTTACTGACTGACACATGTTTTCCAGATCTGGGAAAACATTTTGAGAAGATTCCTGACAATCTGAAAGTTGATAAGCGTTCAAAGTTGAGACATTATCCAGGAACTTATATCAAATACGATTTACCAACTGGTGTTGAAAGTGTGCTACTTTTTTGCAAAATGACTTTTCAGGACAGAAGTAATGTCAGCTTTTCCTTTTTTTTTATAGCTGCTGTGTGTAACTAGTACCATAACATCTATGCATAATAGTTCGGATTTCGTTTTTCTAATTGCACACGTTGGTCTTGTTCTTTTTCAGTTGTAGACTACTGTGCTTTGGATAACCAAGGCTGCCAACACGAATGTGTTAACACTGAGGACTCCTATTACTGTACATGCCACCCAGGGTTCATTTTAAATCCAGACAAAAGAACTTGCAGAAGTAAGTTTTGATAAGGTTTAATTATGAACAGTTTGTACTTCCTCTGTCTTCCAGTTGTCAGCAGTAATACTCCCACTAGTCCTGGGAACACTGAGTAATGCACCAGGTATAGAAATGTTGGAGTGCCCTGGAAGCCAAAGGTCTTGAAAGCAATGCAAGTTGTTTTGGGGGATGGTTTGGCTTTTGAGTGAAGGGGCTAAGGGTAGGGGCCCCTCCTATGAACAGGAAGATTTTAACTTGAAACCAGGCTTCTTTTCGACAGTAAAAGGCCAGAGCTTTGTCTTGCATTGTCCTTTGATTATTCTGACTTTTCAGTTAGAATATCATCACCCTAGCTGGGTAAACAAGTCTGTACAAGACAGTTTATAATCAATTTGGTTTGTAAAACAAGCTAAAATTATGAGTAATTCCACAATCAGAGGAAATAGTGCAGTCTATTTTTAGGTGGATTTTTCTCCAGAGTAAATTCTTTGATAGTGTGACAAAGCTCTGACAGCATCAGTATCTTCTACCAAGTTTCCATGTTTCCACCAGCTTAATGTAACTTTCTGACTTTGCTTGTTAGTTGTTTATCAAATTTGATTGATACCAGGCTAACAAGCTCAAAAATCACCAAATTAGGGTTAGCACAGGGAAACTGGTATTTTCCTCATTACCACCATGAATCACCCAAGCCACAGATGGTGACCATTGTTCCTTGTTACATCATCTGGCACTAACAAGAAGGGTTTAGCTGCATCACCGTTCTAATGACCTACAAGAAATTAGTTCACCAAGAAGCTTTTGCTCTTCTATGCAGATTTTCCACTACAACGGGAGGATTTGTTCCTGAGCTTTTAGTAAGTTTTCTTTAAAAATCTAGCTCTCCTGGTCATCCGTTTTCTTGCTGGAGCCCTCCCAGGGGATTCTCACAAGCAATTCCATGAATAAACTGAAATCTGAGCTTGTAAAATATGGTGTCAGAATTTTGCTGTTTCACCTCCCAGTTTTCTGGATTGTGAACTCTGTCATCTCATGGTCACAGGACCAAGTCAAAAGAACATCACCCTTTGAGAATTCATTTTAGGGAGTTGTCACCAAGTCTGTGTATAACCCTCCCGAGTTGCCCGCACAATGTTTTACCAACTGTATCAAATCCTTCTCTTTGAAGATGCATGTCTTGGGTCTAAGCATAAATAAAACTTAGAAGCCACTTTCCCTACACTTGTTATCTTCTGAGCCTTGCTAATAAATTAAAGCATGAATGAAAGAACTGTGTAGTTCTTCAGGCTGCAAAAATCAAGACGACGTGAGGGTTCCTCAAAGCTGTTCCCTTGATCCCATGTGTTATGAATCATGCTGCCTTTAAGTCAGCACAAACAACACAAAGAAACCAACTGCAGAACACTGGGTTTAAAATGTTTATGACTTTAAAAGTTTTAACGTAAATTTCTACATATTTGGCTTATGTACTAAATCTCAGGGATGATGGCCAACTAGCCAAGACTCACACCCCTGCCAGACTAATTCTGTGCATCAGCAAACAGGGCTGGGCCTGGGGCGCTGGCTCCCGAGATCTCGTGATTGTCTCAGAATCCTGGCTTTCCTTTCAAAAACAGAAAATAAGCCTTTATGCTCATGGCTACAAAGAAAAGCTTGGAAATATAAATGTTATGAGTGTGCTCATGCGTATCTGACAAATGCTTTCCCTTGGAATTATCCTAAGCTGCTCAGAATAAAACAAAAAGAACAAGGCTCATGAAGGCAACCCTGCTGATGCCAACAGAGTGTTCTATGGCTGGAAGGGAGCAGCAAATACGCTTTATCAGAGAGGCAGCTGGAGGTCATTTGAGCTAGCAATGATGAAGGGGACTTTTGTCACTCTTGCTGCTCTCCTCAGCAGGACACCTGGCAGCTTTTGCCTGTACTTAGGTGTGCTGAGCCTCAGCTATTGCTCATCAGGCCAGGCCCCTGTTTGAGTTCTGGGTGGATTCACTTGGTTTGTAGCTGGCACAGGCTTTCGGTTACTGTCCTTAATCTGGGATGTGCCAACGAAGCCCTGCAAGGTGTGGTTTTGGTGTTCCAAAAAAAAGATAACACATACTTTTCAACTCTTGTGGTCATCTTCAGAATTGGTTATCCAGGACAAGTCTGCCCTGCACGCTTGAGTGTGCAAAGATTTGAGCAGGTAAATGGGTCACAGTGCTGAGTAGGTCCAGAAGGCATACGAGTGTATTCCTATGGTGCACACACATGGCTTTATGGTTTCTGCCCCTTCAGTGTACTATTGAACAAACTCTGTTTTCCAATTTTCTTTTTAGTAAAGAGATACCTGCATTATATGCATGTGTCTGTGCATATGCTGTTGTAAAAAGCTTTGCTAAAGGAAATGTTCTATTACTATGTGAAGTAGTGTTCATAAATTATAAAATAGTCCTCCTGAGTTTTCTTAGAAACTCACATTCTACTTTGTTTGTCGTGGAAATATAGGTTGTTTATTATTGCTAAGGACTTTCATTGTATCTAAATACTCACTTGCATTAATCTCCCACAAATACAAGGAAAGAACAAGTCCCTGCCTTAGAAAGCCAATTACCTCCAGGAATAATAATAATTAACTTTTGGGAATAATAGAACCCTCTCAGTTTTCAGGTTGTGTAATGAGGTGTTCGAAAGTGCCTGGATGTTTTTTAAGGTGTAATTTACTGAACTTGTGACTTGTTTATCTATTTTTAGCAGTGCTGGGGGGTTAAAACCATCTTTCAGTAGTACAAATTAATTAAGCCCACTGATACAAATGATGGGCAGACACTGCATCTATGTCAGGTTCTTTAACTTCATCAACAGTGATAAACACTGTGTGGCAAATGCCTTATTGCTCAGTGCACAAATGCTTTCCTTTCTTAGATACTTTATACACCAGTGGTAGCTGTTTCTAGGCTTCTTGTCTTCTCTTCCATGATGAGCATTTCAAATGGAAGAATTACGAAGCAAGGACTCAGAGCTATCAGAAACATCAGTGCTCCTGGTGGCCTGGTTGTCCTGCTTTGATCTGATGTTTGTGTGTTTATTACAGATCATATCTAACTTGCTCTGAGTGAAATGAAGAGGTAGTTTTGAGGAGGCAGTGTATAAGGTTTAGCTGCAAAATTTTAAGAAATATTTAAAATTCTAACTTCTCTACTGCATGAAGTACTTCTGTTCCTGAATAACTCTCTGAAGTATTATACATGTCAGGTGTACCTCAATATAGCAGATGTTTGGAAAAAAGAAATTTTATTTTCATCGTTTGAAGCAATATGATAAAAAGTCAGAATGGTGCCTAGGGGAAAAAAAAAAAAGGGCTAAGGAAAAGAAAGCAAAGTAATTTTTACCTGGTTTATTTCTAATTTTATTTACCTAGTTTATTTCTTATATTCCTCACTGACGCAATTTTTTTTCCATTTAGGACCAGACTATTGTGCTCTTCAGGACCATGGTTGTGAACAGGAATGTGTTAATACAGATGATTCCTATTTTTGTCAATGCCAAGAAGGGTTTAGACTTAATCCAGATAAGAAAACATGCAAAAGTGAGTAATCCTTTGGACATAATAAAGTTTATCTGATTTTATTTCTTAAACCTGCTGTGAATTGTTTCCCTTATGAAAGGATGGAAGTTTTCTCTGTAATTAAAGTTGAAACAAATGTTTCTTTGTAAACTTGAATTTTTAACTGAGTCAGTAATGCTGGGAAAATACACATTTTGCTATTTTGTAGACTGCTTTGTATATCAGACATTTTCTGAAGAGTTTTATGGAAACCTGAGGATTAATATAGGAACCAAAGTGACTTAAAAAAAAAAGTTTATTACTTCTTTGAAATTTTCTGACCTTGGCTTGTAGCTGTCAAAATCAACTTAAAGTCACACCCTAAACCCCACAGTTTCCTCAAAGAATTGTAAAAACAGCCTGAGCAATGTCAAGGTTCTAAACCAAACGCACATACTATTTACTTTAAAAAGACTCTAGTGGTACTTGTTCTTGAGTGGGAGCCTGGAATCACAGAAAAATTTTTAATGTAATGTATTAAAGTTTAGGGAAAATACATTCAGCAAAATGAATTAGCCTAATCTGGTGACTCAGTTGTTGGGGGGAAAATTGTACTGCTGGTATTTTATGAATAATAAGCTTGCTTGGAGCAATCTAATTGTATTTCTAGACACTCATAAAAGGTATCTGGCTTTGAAACTGTATATTCTTTCAGTCTTAAAGATGCATTCTCATGAAGCATTTTTCTCTGCACAGTGCTATTTTTACAGCAATCCATGCTACTCTGTTTTTTATTACATATATGGTATGTTAATATATTCAAGTTTTTATGGATTGGATAGCCATGGTGAGCAAAAGAACAGCATTGTGTAGAATATTTATTGCCAAGGATGTAATTTCAAATTAAAGGCAAATTGCAATTCCCATTTGGGGTATTTTTCCTTAGGGGGCTTTGGATTTGGCTGTAAATCTGGTGGTGCTTCCAGGATTAAGCTCCTATTTCAAATCGTGTTATAACAAGGCTCATGTTACCCGAGCTTGTAAAATAAAGCAGAACATTGGCATATATGCCCTCTTCATAAATCAGTGGTGAGTAGCACCAGGCATTCCTCCTTCACCATGATGTGTGACTTCTGATGACTGCATGAGGAGATCTGTGGGAGTCAAAGTGAAGCCTTATATAGCCGAGTATTTGCAATCTGCTCTCAGATCCTCAGCTCACTCTCAGCTTTAGGAGGCATCCACAGCACAGAATCCAGTATTGTTCAAGAAAAGTAAGTTTTTCTAAGCCGTTTCACTTCAGAAACCCTCATGGCTGGCTTCAATTCTTCACTGTTTTTCTCTTCACGGAAGTAAGTTTCTGTGCTTTCGATCAGCATGATGGCTGTGAACATGAATGTGCTCACATGAGAGGGTCATTTGTGTCATGTCATCCTGGATACACCCAACAGCACCACGGCAATATGTGCAGCAATGAGCGTGTCTCATGAGCTGCACCAGTTTACTGCGAGGGCAAGGTGTGAACAGAATGACAGAATACTTCTGGGTCTCCTTTGAGATATTTCTGAGTCATGCAAACCTATGTTACTGTAAAGTCCACCACGAGCCAGGCCTGGTGAAGTAATGCTGTAGTAAGATCCTTGATCCAACAGAGAACTAAAGTATCATTTTCTCCAAACCAAATAACTGTGTTCAGCCAATGCGTCTCAGACAAGGGCAGAGCTTGGCTGTTCAACATCTCTGTCATTGCTATGGGCTGTGTAAACTGAAGCACCCCTGATACTGCTGTGTGCTGCTAAGCGGAGATATGCAGAGACCCACCTCTTCTATATGTTTCCACTTTCAATGATCTGTTCAATAAAATGTCCTCTTGTAATAAGAATGTTGCTAAAGGAAGGATCAGTGTTGCCCCAGAAAAACCCAACAGCATTGCCCACTTGATATCAAACAGTTTTTAGAAGACAGCTTTATTGCAGAGAATCATTTTGCATATCATCTAAAATATCAGCAGCATTTTCTCCTGATGTACTTATGAAATACTTTTCCAAAGGAATACTCAGTCACTGAAATTCTAAAAAAGTTGATAGGACAGGGAATAATTATTTTTATATAAACTGTGATAAAGCCGTATTTAATGTAACTTGGGTGTGCTGCAAGACCCCAGAACTTTTTAACAATTACAGTTTTAGACTATCTCAAGTTGAATATCTGAAAATTAGTATATTCCAAGGCACTTCTTGTTTTTAAAAACAGTGAGCCTTTCCTAGTCACGTCCCCTGCTTACTTTTTTTTTTTACACATGTAATAAAGCACACATGATGACCAGATTTACAGTTATTGTGGTTTCTAAAGCCTAGTAATTAGCACCTTTGTGATTACTGGACTCTTTGAAAGATTCTGCATGAGAACCCAAGATATTCAAATGTTAAGAATTCAGGTTAGTTGTGGGTGTTTGTATTGTAAAAGATGGTGCCAAACAGATGTGATTTTTCACAGACAATATGGGTTATTTTCTCTTTTTTTCCCACATTTTTTGTGTACTCTGAGAAGTTACACAAGCTTCTTCATGATGATGTGAACTCTTGGAAAAAGGAGAATGTTCCAGCTGGAACTTGCTTTAGCTAGTAAAAACTGACACCTCAGCTTCATCTCTTCAAGCCCACATTGTCTTTCCATGTATGATGGTAAATCTGGACCGATTACTGCAAACTTGTTGCTTAGTTAAACAAACCAATAAACAGAAATATTTAGAATGAAGTGACTTTGCATTAAGTACAGATTTTTTCTGTGTGTGTAAACAAATTGCTACAGACATGCCTGCTCACATCTGTAAATGATTTGCAAATGGAGACATGTCAGTGTGTTTGTGTCTGAGGGAACTTCACTACTTTTGATCAAGTTAAGATAAAGTGGTTGGGGCCTATGTAACTAAAAATAGCCATTAACAAACCAGTAGTAAAATATTATGAAGTTGTTCAAAGTTTTTTTCCTAAAATCTCCTTTTTCTATACTCACAGAGTCAGAAAATCATGCAGTACATCTGCAAGTGCACATATCTCACCCTACTGCTTTGCTGTCCACTCTGTGAGACAACATGTTTTTTAAACCCAGTTCACACTCTCACCCTTCCCCCACCTTTCATCTTTCACACAACCAGTTGCATACAAGACTTAAAAGAAATATTCCATTTTATCTCACTTGGAATAGGAACAGGAAAATCAAAGAAATGGAACATGTTAAGATTCTCCCACACTCATAATTTTTATCTGTGCCTCGCTGCTTGAACCTGTTGGCAGGTCAAAGTTTTAAAGTGGTGATTTCTCATCCTGTTGAAAAAAGAATGTAATGTTTATGAAGTAATCTGAAAGCCATAACTTCTATTTCCAATGTTACTAATGTTCATACTTGCTGAGAAAATTTTGTGGTGAGCAAAAGAGAGAGCCTTGCTTTTTTAAAGAAAGAAAGCATGACTCTGTGGGTAAGACCAGACTGGGCTTCAGGGTTCTCTCTTCACTCCATTTTGTTAGTTCAATCACACTGATTTTTGGCAAGGGAGATCTGCACTTCACAGTGTCTGTTACCTGCTAAGTGGGATTGTTGTATTAATTTCACTCAGGTGTTGTTAATTAGCTCAGGTTACTCAAGTAGGTGGGGATACTTGCAGAAGTCAAAAGCTGTACTAATCCTTTCTCCTTGCTTTGCAAAGGCATCGTGTACTAACTCCAGTGTTGTAGTTTATGTATCTAAGATGCCAATGTGGTTTCTTCAATCATTAACACAAATCAATAGGAGTGGACCACTGTGCTGAAAGCAATCATGGCTGTGAGCAACTGTGCCTAAATACTGGGGACTCCTACGTCTGTCAGTGCTCTGAAGGATTTGTCATCAATGAGGACCTAAAAACCTGCACACGTAAGTCTTGTGAGAACCTCCTTTGTCTCAGCTCACCTGCCAAAAGTACCTGTTTTTATACAGGGAAAAGGACACCCTTTCAGTTTATTCTTACAGTCTGCATTTCGGTAATACTTTAATAATTATTTGAAAGCAGAAACAGGAAAATTATTTAGGAAAGAATGCTTGTCAAGGTAACTGTTAGTCCTCACATATTCAGGAAAATGTTATAAGGCCTGTTCATCCCCTGGTGTTGAGGACAGTTTCTTAGTCATGTGATAAATGTCCTGATAGGTCCTCTGGACAGCGATGTCCCCCAGGCACACTGCAACCCTTACCTGGGCAGGAGGAGAACTGAGAGTCCCGCACTGAGCTTTACATTTTTCATGGGAACCCCTAATAAGTGAACAAAAGTTGTCCTGACAACTCTCCACCCTTTATAAATCTAATAAATATCGAGAATTGTTGCAATTTCATGAATAGTTGAATTGCCTCCTTCACTGGAAAAATATTGTATAGAAAGGGCCAGGAAAAGAGGAATATGAATGCATTTTGCCTGTTGACTTTTCTTGGACCTCTCTGATGAGAGGATTTTGGCATCTTTTTCCACAGATTTTGGAGGTACGTTATTTTTCAAGCTTGTTGAGTGTTGGAGCAGCTCCAGAATTTGCCCTTTTTCTTGCACTCAGACAATACACTTACAAGAGAAGTCAAACTGCAAGTCCTCTGACACAAAAATGATCTAGAGAGAAGTGACGCAAATCAGGAAAGGCAATTTGTATTTAACCTTGTCTTTGCCTCCATATTGACCCTTTTAGCCCCATCCAATACCTTGCCAGACTTGGTTTCTGTCTGCCACTGCAGCCCTCTAGAAAGGGGTGGACAGTGACTCAAAAGCAAAACATACTTGTAACAACCATAGGGTCTACTGGACACAATTTATCTAGACATTTATCTGTAGAACAACTGAAAATTTAGAAAAAGGCAAACTGCAGAGTTTTATCAACTTGCAAATGGAAAATCTCTTTTCCTTCATAGTAAAAAGAGATTTTTCATTCCTGAATTGTTTACCTCCAGTTTGTACTTGGAGACCTGTATCAGAAGCAGAGTTTGAGAAGTGTTTGGACAACATTCTCAGGCACATGGTGTGAGTTTTGGGGCTGTCCTGTGCAGGGCCAGGAGTTGGATTTTGATGGTCCTAGTGGGTCCCTGGCAACTCAGGATATTCTGTGATTCTATGAAAACGGTGCTGTGGCTTCTGGAATTTTTCTTGTGCAATGAAACTGAGCCCTTTTGAATAGCTCCTCTTCTTGCCAGCATGACCCTCTCCTCATACATATTTCGGTGATATGTCCTATTCCTGATCTCTAGGTGAGTTGTTGAAACATTGTGAACATTTTTAGACTATCGTGAAGGGAGTTTTGGCACTTCACAATTTCCTGAGTGAGCAGTTGAGTGGAAGGGATTAGCATTTAATGTATACCATTCCTACTGGGAAAACATCTGGGACATTCTAGTGTCATATACACCAGCACTAACGTCTTTTAAGAGAGCTGTGGGAACACCTGAGTGGTAAACAAATCCATACTCTGACAACTAATTAGAAAAAAATGAGTGTGTGTAGCCAGTAGTCAATATCAAGTGCTGCCTGCAAGGTCCCAGGAGCCCTATGTCTTTATGTTACAGAGAAGAAACATTTGGGAAATCTGAGATGTACAGTGGGACCATATTTGACAGTACTTGTCGTTTGCAATTCTTTGCAAAGCTTGACTAGTCCAAGCCAAATCCTGCTGATGTCTGAGGGGTTTTCTGTTTGCTGCCACAGGAATTGAGTCAGGTCCACAAGTGAGTTCTGGGGTCTGCCACCTTCACATCAGGCCATTTAGAGACTATTTAAGGAATGCTAACAACGTGGCTTTTATATCTTTGTCAGTGTCTTATATAAAATCATGGTCAAAGTGTTTTATTTTGTTTTGATTCACTAAGTGAGGAGCCATGGACTCTGTTTATTTGTGTTAAGCATAGAAAAGTATGATTTCCCAACTCTGCTTAAAATAAACAATGAAAAGTACATCATTAGGCCCTCTTACATTTTACTGAATCTGTGCATATTGTCAGACAAGAAACTGAATTATTGTTTAAGCAGTTCAATGTATTTATGTTTACGTGCTTATATGGAATGTGAATACTAGAGATGAAAAATAATTGATTCATTATTGGTTAAAGTTTTTAATAATTTCAATTGCTCCTACAGGAGTTGACTACTGTGCTCTGAGTGATCATGGCTGTGAACATTTATGTGTAAATGGTGACAGATCTTATACTTGTCAGTGTTTTGAAGGATACAGGCTCCGTAATGATGGGAAAACTTGTAAACGTAAGTTATTATTCAGCAACTCAGAGTCTAATATTACACACATAGAAGAAGAAATCTTTAAGGTAGGTTTGATTGCCCAGAAGTTGCAGTCCAATGTAATTTTAAATGTTCAAGGATTTCAAGAGGTCTTATTTTCACCTTTGGTGTCATATTTGCCAGCAGTATGTCAATATCTTGGATATGCTAAGGTATCTAAAGTGGTACTGAAGGCATACATACTTTAGGCACCTGACTCACATCCTAAATGCCTGTGCCATTTAAAAAAGTAGCCCTGAAATTGGACAGTTGTGGATCCAAAACTATCCAAAGCTGAAACAACTGTAATTTTCTACTAAAATGAGGGAAAAAATATATAATGTTTCTAAAGTCTTATACAGCATAAAACTTGCAGTGTTATTAATGGAAAGTTCATTTTGTCCATCATGGGATAAGAATGATTGCAAAAGAGATACCACAGTTGCATGACATGTTTGACCACATTACAGAGTTATGATGAGTGGCAGATATCAAGAAAAAACTCACAGCAAATTCTTCTCAACTTTTATAACTCTAGTCACTAAGTGATCAAAGAAGAATCATGGATGTCTCTGAAAAACACACAGGCATTAAGTATTTTGTAATTAATCCCAATAATATCCACAGATCTCATCAATATCTGCTGTTAAAAACACTTACAAAAAAAAATAATTAAAGGCATCCAAGTATTACCATGACAAATGAAAAGCTCCTTACTTTCAGCTGGTGTTTCACAGTATCACCCTGCCTTGTTATTCCATGCAGAGACAAATTCTACCTGTCTCAAAAAATATAGACACACTAAAAGCAGGTCAAATGTTCTGCCTGTGCAGAAGTCCAGGGGGATCTAGATAGGTAGGAACATTGTGCAGTGATTAATGGGATGAAACTTAACAAGTCAAAATCCTGGATTTTGCACCTGGAATGGAGTAACACATGGCACAAGTATAAGCTGGGGAAGGCGTGACTGGAGAGAAGCCCTGCAGGAAGGGATCTGGAGGTGCTGGTTGGCATCAGGCTCAGTAGGAGTCAGCAGTGTGCCTGGGCAAACCCCCTCTGGGGTGCACCAAACTCAGCATCACCAGCTGGTCAGCAGTGGTGACTGTCCTACTGTGCCCAGCGTTGGTGCGGCCTCACCTTGAGCACTGTGTGCTGTTCTGGGCCTCACAGTTAAACAAGGATGTGAAGGTCCTTGAAGGCATTCAGAGGAGGGCAACAAAGCTCGTGAAAGGCTGGAAGTAACATCCAGTGAGGAGCAGATGAGGACTGGGCTTGTCTGGTTTGGAAAAAAAGAGGCTGAGGGGCAACCTCACTGCTCTTTATGGCTTAATGAGCAGGGGAAGTGGAGAAGGAGATGCTGAACTCTTCTCCCTCGTATCCAGTGATGGAACACATGACAGAGGGGGTTTAGACTGGACATTGAGGAAGTTTCTTTACTGAGTGGGTGGTCAGACACTGGAACAGTCTTTGTAGAGAGGTGGAAGCCTGTCAGTGTGTAAGAGTAATTTGAACAATGCCCTTAATAGCATGCTTTAACTTTTGGTCAGCCCTGAATTGTTCAGGCACTTGGATTAGATGTTCATCGTACATCCCTTCCAGCCCACACAGTCTATTCTACTCAAGTCCTTTCAGAAGAATAAAGGGTGTGGGAAGGAAAGTGAAAGCAAGATAGTAGTTTTTCTAATGTCAATTAATAATTGTGGTTTATTTTATTTTTGAGATGCTAATTGTATTTAAATTTTGAACATCTGCTTGCCCAATTATAGCTGACAATTTTCCAGAATTTCACAGCAGGGTTATATAATTCATCCTTCTCACTACCCTTAAATACTACATACACCAAACTTTTGGAATTCTACTTTACAGAAAAATATGACAAACACTTTCCAAACTTAATCATAAAGAAAACAAAGAATAACTGTTTCAGGTTTGAGCAGGTTCATTGCTGAAGGTGGTGATAGAAAAATCTCTTTCTCATCAGAAAGGTTATTTGCAATGTGGATATGGGATTTATTTTTCCTTTGGAAAATGGTACGTGTCACTAATCTGCAGACTAGGGACATGTGAAAATTTGCAAACTCTAGAACTGGAACAACATACTTTTCCTTAATAGTAAGGTTGTAAAATTAGCAGGACAAATATGTGGTTTTTTGTTACAACACAAAAAGACAGAAGGTGCTATAAATGATTTGCAGGACTGAGTTCAGTGTACTAGAAAGGACATTCAGTAACTGGGAACTGTAAGACTTTGAACATCTTGCCTTTAACAAACACAATTTTTTAATATATTAAATTATTCCCAGGTAAAAATGTCTGCAAATCAGTCAACCACGGCTGTGAGCATATTTGTGTTAATGCTGACAATTCCTACATCTGCAAGTGTCGTGAGGGATTTGTGTTGAGAGAAGATGGCAAGACATGCAGAAGTGAGTGACCGGTATCTATTGAACATTTTTGCATGTGCATCAGGCAAGAAAAGAAAGGGGCTTTTCACTTCCTACTGGAAAGTAAAACCCCAAAACTTACTTTTGATATCTACATTTCTTTAACATGTTTTCATTCAAAACCTACATTTATACCAATCATTCCCAGGACGGGACATCTGCAACTCAGTCAGCCATGGCTGCGAGCACATTTGTGTTAATGAAGAGGACTCGTATGTTTGCAAGTGTCATGAGGGTTTTCTGCTGAGAGAAGATGGGAAAACATGCAGAAGTAAGTATTCTGATAATTACTCACAGACTCTTATCTACAGTGTGTAGATCTGTAGAAGGGTTCAAACAAACACAGCAAGAGTTTACTGTTAAAATATAAGAGTAGCATTGTTACACCTGCCAGAAGCTTATAAAAGACTCTGTGGGCAAAAATAATGTCTTTTAATAGCTGAAAATAGGTAGACTGGATACAATCTGTAGATAGACTGGAAACAGAAAATACTCAAAATTTTTCGGGTATCAAGCATTAATAGTGTTGGCCACCTCAATTTTTGCCAGTGATATCAGTAGACCTACTAAAAGCTGTTACTTCTCCCTGCATGATGCATTCGCTGTGGGTGTGCTTTAACCAAATATCATCAACTATTCTCAGATAAAGATGTTTGCAGTTCAGTTCACCATGGCTGTGAACATGTTTGTGTTAATGCTGATGACTCCTACATCTGCCAGTGTTATGAGGGATATGCACTGAGGGAAGATGGAAGAACATGTAGAAGTAAGTATCCTTATCTTTAATAGAAGATTTCCTTTATAATCTGAGTGTTTGTAGAAATGTTTTAAATATGGCAACCTTATTTTTTTTAACAGATAAAGATGTTTGCAATTCTGTTGACCATGGCTGTGAGCATATTTGCGTGAATACTGACAGTTCATACATTTGCCAGTGCTATGAGGGTTTTGTATTGAGGGACGATAAGAAAACATGTAAAAGTAAGTTATTTTGTGTTACTATGAGATTTTTATACTCAGAGGTTTACTGAAGAAACATATTATTTAGAGGCAGGTCTTCTTATAGGAGATTTTGCCTGACAAAGAGGGGAATAAATTCTTTATTTACTAGGATATTACTACTGTTAGTCTTTAAAGTTTTGGAAACGTTCTTATTCATCAAATTGTAGTAAATAAAATCTAAATTATTCCTAGATAAGGACATCTGCAAATCAGTCAGTCATGGCTGTGAACATCTTTGTGTCAACAATGATGATTCTTACACTTGCCAATGCCATGATGGATTTGTACTGAGGCAAGATGGGAAAACATGCCGAAGTAAGTGGTTTATTGATTTTCTTTTATTACAGTATTATTCACTGATTCATAGTGGCCAGAATAGAATAGTTTTGTCTATAGTTCATAAGACTCCTAGGAATTAAGTTCTGTTTGAAATAAAGATACATTTCAGAAAATCAGACAATTTTAAGGTTTGAATGTTTTTTTAAAAATGTGAACTGTGTTTCTAGATTAAGTCTCTTGAGTTTTAATCTTCAGTATAGGATGTTGCTGCATTATACTTTAATGGGTTGAAGTTCTAATTGCCACTGTGTTGCTCTGTGTATATTCATGCAGATCATGACAACCCGTTCCTGATCTTAACCTCTTAGACTGTTCTTTTCTAAATAATAAGCAAATGAAACTCCCTCAGGAGTATGAAAGGAGTATAAAAACTCCTTTTTGTATGTTTTCTAATCTTTTTATAACTTTCTTCTTGCTTCCCCAAAACCTCTGCTGTTTATCAACACCCTTGGGGAGTACCACAGTGAAACAAGTTCTTCTAAGAGGAGGTGTACCAGCATCCAGGGTAGAGGAACAATAACCCACCTAATTCTTATTTGGACCTACCTATCTTTTTTGTCTATCTTTTTTGGTTTTGTGGGGTTTTTTTAATGACAAAAGTGTTAGTCTCTGAACAAAATATTCTGCTAGCACTTGTGTTCAGCTGGTTATCTACCATGATCATAAGTTGTTTTAAGATTCTCAGTTACACAGGTGTCCCACCTCCTATAAGTACAGCCTTTGTTTCTCAATGTATGAGCTCAGTTCTGGCTATTTTAAAATACATATGATTTTCTGTTATCCAGATTTCTAAAAGGTTCATGTCTCCTTGTATCAGCAACTGCTCTATTTTTATTTGCCATTTTCTCAAAACTGTAGTACCTGATTATTTTGCAATTTCTTCTGGGCTGTTCCTAAAAACAGTAAGTAGCAGAGGAGCAGGACAAATTCTTAGAAAGCCATTTGATGGTCCCCCAATTACAATTGATTTTTAAGACCTTTCTAGCCAGTGTTAGTCCATATAATGTTGATTCTATAGTCAGTTTCCTTAATCAAAATAAATACCAAGACTGCTGCCTTTCTGAATCCTCCATTGTATGAGCAGCATGAGCTGTATGAAACAGCCTCATCATCAATTGAGAAAGATATTTATTTAGTTTTTCAGGATCTATTTTTCCATACACCAAGTTGATTGATATTAATTCTCTTTCTTTGATTTTACTCTGAATCATGTTCCACATTATCTGTTCCATTACTTTAATTCAGATCAATGTCAAACTGACAGGCTTACAGTGAACTACTTAGCCTTTTAAACACTGGAACAACAGTATTTTTTTCAGCGTGCATCCAAGGTGGCCTTCAGACAGCTCTTTTAGACCTCTTTATTGCAAATTATCTGGAGTTACTGCTTCAAAAACGTGTGTGTCTATACTATGTGTTGTGTGACCTAATACTCAGATGATGAAACCATTCACTCCAACAATATCATCACTAGTCTATTTCACAAGTTCAGATCTGTATACATTAACATTTTTATAATTTCTGTATTGATTGGCAATTCTACCATTTTTATCTATTAACAGNCTCACATTCCAAAATAGTCTGGCTCATATTTGCTTTCAGCTGTTTAAAATTAATCCTTTTGAAGTAATAGCCTTATCTGCTCCTAATTTGTTTTTGTTTATAAACAACAAATGTGTCTCAGTTGCACACAGCTGTGCATAAGCAGATGCTAATTTTTACTTACATNTGATTTTACTCTGAATCATGTTCCACATTATCTGTTCCATTACTTTAATTCAGATCAATGTCAAACTGACAGGCTTACAGTGAACTACTTAGCCTTTTAAACACTGGAACAACAGTATTTTTTTCAGCGTGCATCCAAGGTGGCCTTCAGACAGCTCTTTTAGACCTCTTTATTGCAAATTATCTGGAGTTACTGCTTCAAAAACGTGTGTGTCTATACTATGTGTTGTGTGACCTAATACTCAGATGATGAAACCATTCACTCCAACAATATCATCACTAGTCTATTTCACAAGTTCAGATCTGTATACATTAACATTTTTATAATTTCTGTATTGATTGGCAATTCTACCATTTTTATCTATTAACAGTACCTTGTTAGAATGCTTTTTGCTCCTAATAGTATTTAAATAACATACTGATGCTACTCTTTATTTTGTTGGCCATGCAATCTCTTGTCCTTATAATTTCAGTGTTTTCAAATTCCTAATATTTTCACATTGAGGAAATACTGTGAATGTTCTTTCTTTCAGTCATTATTCAAATCTTACACCTGTATTCAACTTCAGTTTCTTAATTTGTTAAGTACTCTGGTGTTCTTTTCAGATTGTGAGGCTACATTTTTGGGAAGGGTCTAACAAAGTAGTGCATTGACCATTATTATTANTGCTTTTTTATCACTATGGTGGGATCTAGTTTAGATTTCCATGTCTTAAATGTAATTTGTGTTGAGTTGTAAGATTGTCTTATGTAGAAGTAGTTTTTGGAATTTTTGTTTTGGCAGCATGAGACCTCCAGGAAATTTGGCTCAGATTGAAGTTCTTGTAAAAGTACAAAGTTTTCTTCACTACATATTAAACCTGAAGAGTCAATTTGAATTTGGCTGTCAGTATTGTTCCACTTTTTCTTAAAAGTAGTTCTCCATTAGAAACTGAGAGTATTTTCTTCTGTGTTGCAGTGAAAAAGAAACAGGGATTGCTAAGAGATGGCTCCACTTTCTACTGTACTTTTTCCCCATCTACCCCTCTTGAAGAGGCTTTAACCCACTGGTTTAACATTGCAGTCATCAATTCTCAACAATATCAGTTAGATTTTATTTATCATCTCAAATAATTAATTCCTATTCTTTTGGGATTTCTTTATGTAGACTCCTGGCACTGATGTAAGGATGTTAAAGAATTATTGTTAAATCATGTCCTGTGGTGTTTTTCTCAATTTTGTTTTTACCAGTATGAATTTGTGCTAAATGACTGTACTAACTTATTCCCTCCTTCCACTCTTAATGTAAAGTCCTCCTCCTTAATCTAGTCAGATTAATCCTAAAATAATTTACTGTCAGTTGGAGGCCATCCCAACCCTGCAGTTCTTTCTGTGTAGATGGTAAAGAACTCACACTCGAGGTAAGCTAAGCTGTCCATCACTTAACTAGCCAGAGATTTGCTTTCAGTTTGCAGGCTTCCTTCCATCTTTCTTTGCTTGTAGGGTTACCCCCACAGTATTTGTATTTATAGAAAAATGTTTAACTAGCAAACCACATTAAATATTATCTAACTATTCCCAGGCAAGGATATTTGCAAATCAGTCAACCATGGCTGTGAACATGCCTGTATTAATGCTGGTGATTCATTTGTTTGTAAGTGTCAGGAGGGATTCCTGCTAAGAGAAGATGGGAAAACTTGCAAAAGTAAGTAGTCTGATACTTATCAGCATACTTTTATATCTGCAGCTCATGCTTGTGTAGAAATGCATTCACCAGCAAAAGCTGTCATCTGTTTTCAGATAAAGATCTTTGCAAATCAGTCAATCATGGATGTGAACACGATTGTGTTAATTCTGGTGACTCGTATGTCTGCAAATGCCACGATGGGTTCCTACTGAGAGATGATGGGAAAACCTGCAGAAGTAAGTAGCATGAGAACTGGATTTGATGAACTACACATATAGTCAAGGCCTCTGCTGGTGTCTGCTGACTACCAACTCTCCTGTTTGCAGGCAGGGATGTTTGCAACTCGGTTGACCATGGCTGTGAACAGGTCTGTGTGAATACTGACGATTCCTACGTCTGCCAGTGTCATGAAACATTCATACTGAAGGAAGATGGAAAGACATGCAGATGTGAGTAGCCTGAGCTATAAAAGTATTCTTTTATTTGAGACTTTCAAGTGCTGGGGCTATGAATGTTTGCACATGTGTGTGTTTGTCATTACCAACTATTTGGGCTGGTTGAAAAAAGACACCATCGTTCCCTAATGAGCCTCACCTCACAAACACCATCCACTCTTCTCAGATAAAGATGTTTGCAACTCGATTGACCATGGCTGTGAACAAATTTGTGTTAATACTGATGATTCCTATGTGTGCAAGTGTCATGAAGCATTCATACTGAGGGAAGATGGAAAAACTTGCAGGAGTAAGTTATTTAATCTGTGTTTTGTACGTCCTGATCTGTTAATGAAACACACTATGCAACAAGAGTGTGTTACTTGTGTCTTTAAGGTAGAATCAACTTCTTGGAAGTGAGTTCCTTTGTGGAAAATTATTGCCATAATTTTTATAGTTTGAGAAAGTTATGTACTTAGCTGACTGTGCTAAATGCAATTTTCATTATTCCAAGGTAAAAATGTCTGCAAAACAGTCAGCTATGGTTGTGAACTTGTCTGTGTTCCAACTGACAGTTCGTACATGTGTCAGTGTAACAAGGGGTTTATATTGAGGCGAGACAGAAAAACATGCAGGAGTGAGTAGCTGAAACTTCTGTGGGGCCTGTGGGTTTTAGTCATAGAAGAAATAACAGACTTAATTTCATTCAAAGCTTGTTCATGACAGTTTTGCATTTGAAAATTGGTCTAATAAGGAAATTCTCTTAACAATTCTCAGATAAAGACCTGTGTAAATCCATTGAGCATGGCTGTGAACATGTGTGCATTAGTAATAACAATTCATACAGCTGTCAGTGCCGTGAGGGTTTTGTCCTGCGACAAGATGGGAAAACATGTCGAGGTAAGTAACTCATTATATCAGTCAGACACTCTCCTCTGGCATTCTTATTTTAACAAAGAAAGATGTTATACACCTCTGTCATATCTTGTTCAAATATTATGTTTGCAGTCTCTGGATTTATAAATATGTTAAATAGAATACAGATAAATATTTCAATTTTTCCTAGATAAAGATGTCTGCAAATCAGTTGACCATAATTGTGAACATATTTGTGTTAATAATGATGATTCATACATCTGCAAATGCCAGGAGGGATACGTACTAAAAGAGGATCAGAAAACATGCAGAAGTAAGTACATTTTATTTAGAAAGCATTTGTTTCTTTGATTTCTAAAATTAACTGGCCTCATTTCAAAAAAATCAGAAAGTCATAGAATGGCCTGAGTTGGAAGGAACCTTAAATATTGTGTACTTGCAACACCCCTGCCATGTGCAGGGTCACCTTCCACTAGACCAGGTTGCTCTAAGCCCATCCAGCCCAGCCTTGGACACTGCCACAGCTTCTCACTTCAAAGCATAATGTATTATTTGAAAGCCCAAGGCATATGTGTGTAGTGGAAAACGTCTCAATTAACTTGATGCTCTCATAAGCCAAAAAACTATCAAACTGGAACAGTTGCTTTGATATAGCATCAAGTACAATAACAATTCTTTCAAAACATCAGGAAGAAAAGCCAAACTAGAACCTTATTACCAAGAAATGCGCACTTTTATCAGATTCATACACTGTGGATCTTTTAACTTTATATACTGTGTGTTTAAAAAAAAGTCATTCTATTTGCTTGTCTTCCAGTGTGACATGCATTTATCTCATCATCTCTTAATACTTGGAGGAGAAATTCTTGTACTGGAACTCACTGAAAACATTTATTCTGCTAAAAATGGCTACCTTAGTTGAGGAGACTGTGATTACCCAAAGAATGGTAACCTGTCCATGGCTGTTCTCAATCCAAACTAAAACCATGCACCATGAACTGCTGCCCTATCTTGACTTACACAAAGATATTGAGGTGGTTCTGATATTCTTATTCATTGCATCACCTTAGTATGTGTGAAGCATCTTTTTCTTAGATGACTGCAGAAATGAATTCCTGGGCAGTTTTAAAACAGATATTTTCCAGGAAGAAAAGTCCAAGCTTTAAAGCTGAAAATTCCTTATTTCTTTATTGACTTGGTAACAGACATCTCCAGCAATTTCGGCAGTCAGAGTCATTTCTGCTGCACAATTCTCTTTTGTATAGTGCTTACAGCATTCTTCCTGTACAAAGATCAGACATGAGTGAAGGTCAGAGTTTATTTGATTCAGACTAAGAAGCAGTTCTTACATTCCTTAGGATGGCAAAATCTCCCTGGCAGCTCACTGATGAAATAAGAGCTCAGCATCTCTGCAGCTAGCCTTTGCACAAAGCACACTAGTCTATGCCTGCTGAAAGCAATTGCTTTCCAGAATAAAAAGACAAAAAACACCTGACAGAAGCAGTCTGCAGTTTTGAAGACATTTTCCAGTCCCTAAATCCCCTAACCTCATCATGGATGCACAGTGCCTACAAACTACTTCGATTTTACAATGTGCACTTGCCAAAAAGTACGAGAACTCCAAATTTGTCTGCCTTTTGACAACTCCCAGCTTTTGTGGGTAAACTGAAAAGGTTAATTGCAGCAATACATAACCTTCTAATTACAAGATTGTTAGACAGTTACAGTCAAAACAACCCTTACCTAACCAAAGCTGATTCTCTCACCTATAGTTTTTTAACTATTTTTCAACTTTTGCAGTACAGATGCAGCTTCAGTAATTCTATTTCACGTATCTCAGTGTTACTCATCTACACAAATGCAGAGTTACCATACTGGCTTATCCCTGGAAGAAAATTCTGGCAACTCTGTTTCTGTATCGTAGCTATGTTCTTCAGTTCTTTCCACTTAACAGTTATTCTAAGGTTTTCTGATTGTTGCTGTATTTTAAAAGTTGTAATGTTCTGCAAAGCAGTATGTCTCCGTAAGTACACACTCTGATTATACTTTTGTTAAACTCTCAGTCATAGGCACGCTCTTAGCTTTTGGTATAGACTGTACCCAACATCTTCAGACATATTGACAAAATTGGACATGCCAGGAATAGGGCCCTTCATATGATCTCTGAGTTATGCAGTCCGTGGGTATCTACATCCCTTTCCCAGCTTTGTGAAGCTATTTCATTGTCTGAACACTCTGCTGCTCGTTTCACAGGATGCACTGAAGGCCCAATTGACCTGGTGTTTGTGATTGACGGATCAAAAAGTCTCGGAGAGGATAATTTTGAAATTGTGAAAGAGTTTGTCTCAGGAATCTTGGATACACTTGAGATTTCACCCAAAGCTGCTCGAGTTGGTTTGCTTCAGTATTCCACGGAGGTTCGCACAGAGTTTACATTAAGGCAGTTCAGCTCAGCCAAAGACATGAAGAAAGCTGTCTCACAAATGAAATACATGGGGAGAGGCTCCATGACAGGACTGGCGCTGAAGCAAATGTTTGAGAGAAGCTTCACAGAAACAGAAGGAGCGAGACCATTTTCAGCAAACGTCCCTCGAATCTCCATTGTGTTTACGGATGGACGAGCCCAAGATGAAGTCTCTGAGTGGGCTACTCGAGCAAAGCAAAAGGGTAAGTGGAGATGTTTTTGATGTTTAATTCTGAAAGGCAAATATTGTTAGAAATAAGATGTAGTAATTGCTTGGATGTGCTATAGTATGTGCTAATCAAGAGAGCATTTGCCATAGGAGTCTGGCCAGTATGGTGACCACTGTAGCAGCACATCAGACCTTTGGTGTTCACAAGAGCCTTCACGTATCTCATCCCTGGACAGGGACTCACAGTAAAGTCTCACCACTGGGGTTCTGTGCCATGCCCACCCAGGCAGTGGTACTACCCACCCGGCATGCCCTGCAGTGCCCTGAACATGCCCACTAAGGGTGGACATTTGATACAGAGATATGGGAACTTCATCAAAAATTCTAAGAAAATGATAAAAAACACCCAACCCAAGCTGTCTCTTCAAAGTACAGAAATACATCCTCTTGAGAAATACTATAGTGAGAATTGGCTATGTTATAGTTTTGTTTACAGAATATATTCTGTTATTTTGAACCAATTCTGTAGTGCTGATGGTGCTATGGAAGAAAGATGGGTCCTCTTTTCAAAAGGATATAGTGGTAGTGTTGTCTCTCTTTCTGTTTCTACATGCCTTATCAGGTGATATGCTGAAATGTGACTGAAAACCAGTGATTCTTCATTTCTAATATGTCTGGACAGAAATTCATCCTCTAGGACACCTGTATCACAAATCAAAAACTTTTAATCTGGTCAGCAAAGTCAACTGAAGACTTTAAAAACTTTTCAAGAAAACAAACAATCCATTTTTTCTTTGCAAAACTTTATTTTATGAGGAACTGCTTTAACAACCGTGGCTGATGGCCCACAACACAGAAAAATAGCCAGAAGATTTAGAAGATTCTGCACATCTTTTTTTCTCTTCTTGTTTCATTGACTTGATACATCAATCAGGATTCGATACGAATAGTATAGCATTGGTCAGGACTGATACCTCTCTGCAAGGACAGAAGGGAAAAATGCCCAAGGATATGAGTATGTGCTAACTAGGATGCCATTACAATGGACTATAAACAATCTGGGGTTTAAAATATTTTTTAGAAAACCCAGTGTTTATAGACTAACTGGTGAGATGCGTAAAACTACGTGAAGGATTTACAGAAGAAGCAAAGAAGTACAAGCCAACCTTCTTACTTGCTGAATGAAATCTCAGTTCTGGGTTGCCTACACTGATACTGTAATGCTACAAGCCTAACCCATCCTCTGTGTAATTGCAGCATGGCCAGTGTAGTAACACTGAATATGAAACTGACCTTGAATACTTTGTCACTGATATCTCCAAGTCCTTAAAAAAGCAACAAACGTCAGCATGATTGCTGCATTGATTAAATTGGGTCAGCTTTTGGTGAACATTTTACTTCTCTGGCTGAAATGCAGTGCTAGGCAGATGCATGAAGAAAACTGAGGAGATGCTTATATTAAATGTTAAAAACTTGAAAAATGCATGTTGTATGATGTTATCAGGCCCATTGTTCTTCAGCAAAAAGGTTAAAGTTGCAATTCAGTGAGTGTGCAGCAGTTATTACCCAATGAAAATAAAGATATCAAACCTCCTCATCCAAGTTTTATCTGAAACCATCCAGCTGAGAAGGCAGCTTCTGCTCTTGAATCATGTAAAAGAGCTATGAAGCTCATAGCTCTACTATGAATCACAAAATTGGTACTAGTTGTGGACACTTTCTAAACTCAAACTGATGTCAAGGAAAATGTTTCAGATCGTATGTTCATAAGAACAAAAAATACCTGCTGAAAAAGAGGATATGTAACAGGTCTTTCCTTCAACCCAGTAATTAGCTTTATTGGACATATCCTACATAGACAGACACACACAAACTAGGGACTTGCAGTGCAGTTGTGAGGCTGAATTGTGTGCCTCTCTGGATGTTTTGCAGTAACTCTTTCTGGGGCCATTTACTATCAGTAGCGGCCAGGCAACTGTCATCTCTTTAACTTAAAAGCTGTATCTCAAATTGCAGCAAACCAGGGAGTTTCTACAAATCTCCAAGTAACTAAATCACATTAAGCCTCTTCAACACTGATTTGAAGTTATACAGCATATACATTTCTTGTGGTCTCCCTTCCCCTCATATCTTCCTTTCATGGAGGAACATTAGAACTGTTGAACTGTTGAACAATTATGTGTAATTCTTTTTGAATCCAGGTATAATCATCTATGCAATTGGAATAGGAAAAGCAATTGAGGAAGAACTGCTGGAAATTGCTTCTGAGCCATCATATAAACATCTCTTCTATGCTGAAGATTTTACAGCTTTGGAGGACATAAGTGAAGAGCTTAGAGCCCAAATCTGTGAAGGTAACAGAATTTCCCTTTCCTTGAGATAGGAGTGAATGCTTAAAGGTGTTTTGCTTTTTAGATTTTCTTTCCTTTAATATGTGAAGAATATTTATCATTAATCTATCACTGGGTGAAGGTATATGAAAATTATCTTCCCTTTATTTTCACAGAGGTTGCATAAAATGCACATTTCTATGCCCAGAAGAATCAATTGCTCCTTCCCTTTTCTATTTCTACAGTTAAGTCAGCCATGCACTGAACCCCAACCCACCAAAGAAGTATGACCTACTTTGGTAGGAATGTTGGAAAATACTCAGGGATTTGTAATACCTTAATGAGAATTAAAAAAATACTCTTAAGACCAATGGCAATAACGTAAACCACAACAAAATAAATCATCAAGAGCTGTTGTGCCTATTTATAGAAGACTAAAAATAGTTCATTGAACATACATGCACAGCTACAAAGAGTGGATTTCAGTTGTTTGTAAGCTCCAAGTTTTGCTCCACAAATGTGGAAGGTTTGTTTTAGAAAGCACCCTTCTTCACTCTGGCACAAAACAGCCTCTATATAACCACTGTCAGCTGAAGCTTTGCAAGGGGAATGGGAACGTGAGCTGGGACGAAAGCTGTTCAGCCAGAGACAGGACAGCATATCTCTCCCAGTCACACATTCCCAGGACAAAGTATTATTTGTACATTCAAATTGGTACCTGAAGCAAAATTCAGAAACAACACTAGGAATAATATTAGTCATAGGACTAGAATTGTGCAAGAAGACTTAATTTGACTAGCTTTTGTTTGGTTGTTTTTCTTGGAATTAAATGCAAAGGTTTTGCCTTTTTTTTTCTTTAACATTACTGTGTAAAATTGGCTAGAGCACATTTCTTCCTCATACAGATGTCAAAGAATCTGTAAAAAAGAATTTGAGGATGTTTCCTAGCTTGTATACTCTGTCTTTCAGTCCTAATAAGTCCTAATTCCATCTTTCTGAAACACTAAATACTATAACACGAAATCAAGTCAGTTCAATTAACCTTCCTATTAGGCAGATAATCTGCTGATGACAGCATGTCATCTTAAAAGCCTGTGGAGATGCCAAAGCCAAAACTATCTGGCAACCAGTATAATAATTCTCACTCATTAGCAAACCTCAGCATAATAATTCTCATTCATTAACAAGCCCCAGAGCTCAGTGATGGAAATGCATCCTTCAGGTACCCACAGCAGTGGTTAGCAACTGCGATTTCAGCTTTATTACTTACCATATGAAAAAATAAGTAAATCCTGCCCCTTTGTGGCAGTTTCTAGTCTACACCTCTAGCTTCTGTCCTCCTCCTATCTCTCACCAACAGGCACTGAATGCCTCTACCTGTGAGCTGAGGAACTGACCCAGCCTTGTTTTTCTGGACACTCCAGGACTACCTATTGCTCATCAACTCATTCCACCAGAAATTCTGCCTCCAAGTCTGTTACACAAGCTGCACGTTCTTTTTTTCCCCCCAACTTGTTTTTCACATGCTAAATTTTTCCCCTCCTTTGAAACAGAAATTACTTTAGTTTTACTCCATCCTTGGTCCTTAGCTGAGGTCTTCTGACGCTCCAGCCTGTGAGGACAGTGGGAGATCCTGTGAACCTCCTGGACTCCACTGACAAAAAGCCTCTCATTCCCAGTCCCAGCTGAGGATGTCTTGCATGTTTCGAACTAAAGCAGAAGCCCTCCAAATCTTTTTTTTTTTCTGGGTAAGGCTTTTTCCTTTTATTCTACAAGAAAGCATCTGCCTGTAGAGTAGCTGCTGATTACTATTAATTATTCTTGATGACTAGTAGCAAAGGCAAAAAAAAAAAAAGAGGGTTTTTTTTTCTCTTGCTTCTTATTAAGAGGAATTCAGTTGGAAGGTTCCCTTTCATTGCCTTGGTTAATGTTAATTTCTCATCTGACTGGAAGCACTAACGAGGCTACAGCAATGTCATACATAATACATACTCAACATGATTGTAGCTTCACCCCTTTCTGAGCATGTGCATTATGAGAGCCTTTAATTACATGGTCATATACTATTTTTGTCACCAGACCCCAGCCCTGATCAGATGACAGTACTCAGCAGCCTGCTGGTTAACATTATGTTCTCTATCTACATTGCAGATCATTATCAGTGCAGCAAATACTCAGACGCTGCTTTTACTGACTTTCTCGCAGGCTTCTGTTAAGATTACTTGTGTTTTGTTACAGAACAGAACACTAAAAACAAACTCCCCTCCCCAACTTCAGTTGTTCCCCAACAATTTTGTTCACTGCACTGGCTTCACTAAGGGATTCCGGGTGAACAGCCTCTGTCATTATTTGTCTGTTTATTCAGCTTTACAGAAGCTATGAGATCAGAAATCTTGCAGCCCCAACCAGTTTCTGAAGCCTGAAGAGGAGGTTCTGAAATGCCCAATTCCTATTCCAAACTGAAGAACTTCTGCTACTGTATCTGCCTTTTTTCCTGTCCCTAATTTTGTGTCTAAAGCTCAGACGTTTCAGGTCAGTTCCTTCTGTCCTTGCTAAACAACTCCCTCAATTAGCCTGCAGCTCTTGAAGAACTTCTAGAGCACATCATTACCCAGCATCAAACATTCAAGGTTCACCTTACTTGTTCCTTCCCTCCTACACTGGAAACATCATCGTTCCTGTTCCCAGTTGATCATTCTTCTGCTAGAGTCCTCACCCAGTTTGTTTCTTTCCTTACCTTGTGATTTCATCCCACACCTCTCTGCCCTGAACTCTACTTCAAAATCTGTTCCCTCGAGCAGCTGGCTCCCATGCGGTTTTTGAGATATATAAATATTGTAGTTCTTCCCACTGACCTCTGGTCTTCTATTCAACCATTCATCTCCGTTCATTCCCTGATCCTCATGCTCAGTCATTTCAGCTCCTATCCAAGAGGGTTTCATTTCCTTTCCAGTGCAACTTAGCATAGCTGGATATGTATTATTGTGCATCTGTCAAAACGGAGTAAATCAGCAGGGATCCCAATAGCTACAGCAAACCTGAGTGGTTCAGATGCATCTTCCATCTCCCTACTGCATCTTCATGGCGTATCAGGAGAGTCTGCACTGACACCTTTTACCCTCACACCTTCACTTTCAGTGCAGGAACTCTGGGTTCCAGAGGCAGTCC
Organism: Scytalopus superciliaris; assembly: GCA_013400415.1. NCBI lineage: Eukaryota > Metazoa > Chordata > Aves > Passeriformes > Rhinocryptidae > Scytalopus > Scytalopus superciliaris. The sequence continues at coordinate 235,839 of VXBX01008009.1, forward strand.
CCGATTCTCCATCCATTCCCCTGGCATGGTCGATCAAGTCATGCAGTTGTTTAATACACGTTCTTTAGCTCATCTGGGCCATTAAGGGCTCCAAAGTCAGTTCAAGATGAATTTTCTAAAAAAAAGAACCCGTCCTTAAGGAACCAAATCTGCCTCCACACCACCCTCTGGCGGCAAGAACGGGGCAGTGCACACGACGGCTGATACACCGACTGTTAGAGTAAGTTTCCATTTCTCTCCCAGCACCCTCTGACTAAATAGATGAGTGTGCTGAGTCCGAAATAAATGTCAACATTTTAAAGGTTGTTCTTCATAAATTAGAAACGTTTACTTTTGCTTCTAACTCCATTGCATCAAATAGACTTTACCCTTCTTACCTAAACACTCCCAACTCCCCTATCAGTTTCCTGTTACGAAAAGTGAAGAATAAAAAACTTTCTTCAGGGAGTTTTTATTCTTATTCAGTTCACCCCAGAGGACTGATGGATGATAATTAAATATGCAAGAATTTTCACTAAAGGACACAAAATAGATTGCTGTCATTTGAGATTGCTTCACTACTATTAATCTATTCATAAAGCACTTCTGATTTTGGAAGAGTTCCTCTGATAGTCTGAGTTGAAGGGCAAGTCCTGGAGTTTCCATCAACATTGGACCTCTTCTAAACTGCACAGGTAATAGGCATTCTCCATGTGTAATGAGAGACAAACACCAAGTTACTGGTAATAAGCATCTCCCTTTCTAAAGAATGTCAACATTTTTATTGCTCCTTTTGTGATACCATTTCCTTTGGCAATTTCTATCTACCAGCCTTGAGATACTCACCTCACCAGCAGGATCCATCGTCTGAGAGGCTTCATAAGACTGGTCCACAGCCTTCAGGTTGGCTGTTTTAACTCAGTGTCCCTGCTGTCTCCAGTCATTGCTAAGTTGCCTCTTCATGCTGCCTCTTCTGTAGAGAACCCTCACAATTCACCTAAGATTGTTCATCCCATTCCCTACATCCCCCTCCTCCAAACCACCCTCCTTTCTGCAATGCAACAATTGAGATTCACTGTAATAAAAGCATGGCTGCATGCTTCTTACATTATTCAATTACATCCTGAGGAAACCTGTATCTCAACACTGTACTTGACACTTCAAGCATGTTCTGCTTTCAGTCACTTTATTTCTCAGACCTTCACAACTCCCTTTCAGTTCTGCAGCCCACAACTGACAATCATGTATACAGTAAATACTGCCTAACAGCTCGGTTCCTTCACATCTTTGTGCCCCTACCCCTCTCCATGAATGATCCTCACTGCAATCAGTGAGGTTACTCACTAAAGTAGAACTCAGTGCATGTGAGCAGGAAAAAAACCAAACTGTGTAATTAAGTGGGTTTGATTTTTAGACTTTTGGGGGGTTTCCTGCAGGACCCGAATCAACCACAATAGCCATCACAGATGTCATTGATTGTCCACATCTTGCAATACATCACAAGTATCTTTTTGAAGACAGCCACACTCACTCAACAACAGGTAATCAGGTTACTTTTGTTTAGAATAACCCAGACCACTCTTTCACTATATAGACCAACATGTTGTTTCCTGTTTTCCAGTATTTTCAAAACCTGCCCCCAGCATGCCTTTGGATGTTGACCTGTTTTGAGAACAGGAAGCTGTATTGAACTTACTCTGAATTTTTAAGGCCTTGTCATTTCCTCCTTCATCCCATTCAATTTATTCAGCATTTAGCCTTTGCTTAATGCTTTCTGTTTTTCAGCAAAAGCTTTAAAAGATAACGAGCAGTGCAAATGTGAAAGCCTTGTGACATTCCAGAACTATGCAACCAATGAAGTAAGAAAACTCACGGAGCGATATATCCTTTCAGAATAGTTCTTGCATTTAAGACAGAAAGGGCATGTTTAAAGAAAATATAATTTTAACACATCAAATCTGAACCGCCTTCTTAGCTCAAATCATTTTACTGCAATGAAAATCTACAACTACATAGTAATTGCCAAGAAGACCTTCAGGACCTGTAATCTGTCTCTCTTTCACAGAAGGGACCAAAATATTAGTATCTGAAGTTTTCATAACCCCTAACAGTAAACACCTTCAGGGACAGCAAAGAAACAACTAGTCACATTCAAGACCAACATTATTTGGTTTGGGTTACTTCTTCAGATGGTATTGAAATAGCATTTACTAGCCAGAGGAGATGTTTCCCTTCTGAACTGCTTGGTAAGGCACCAGATGCAGTGAGTTATTTAAAACCATACTCCAGATGAAGAGCAATTAAGAGGACTGAGGTTTGATTAATTTTGCATCAAAAGAAATGCAGATGAAAATAAGCAAAGTGCAGATCAGTAGCTTCTGCCCCTTCCCTCCCCACCCTTAGCCTGTTTTTTTCAAGGGAACTGTAAGTGTAAAGGCTGCTGCACTAACATCCACCAGAGACAAGAGCACCAAATTGGCAATACAGCAAATCATACAGTATTTATGCACTATTTAAGCAGTAAATTCCTGTTTTCTTCATGAAAGTTGCTTCTGTCTGATCAAATAAATAGTAAGAAGACATCCCATCTTCTATTTAAGTTCTGTAACTGTGTGCAAGATGAGTAAGCACTTAATTTTCTGCACAGAAGGGCACAGTGATCTAACAGCTCATAACTACTGTGCTTCCTAGACAAGAACAGATTCAGACTGAGGAACCTGTGAACAGTCTGTCTAGAGTGAGGCTAACAGAGCCCTCTGGCTGTGACAGCAGGCAGGACCACGGAGGACTCTGTTAACCTGATGTAGAACACTGCCTGCCAGTTCAGACCTTACCTCCAGCAATTTTATGTACCTGCAGCAGCCAGCCTCGCTCTCACCTTCCCCAGTGAATCCACTTTAAGGAAGCATTAATGCATCCCATCAGTACCTCTCTTTCCTTAACATTTATGTACTGGAAGAAATGACAAAGAGAATGGAAGACTTGGAAAACAGGCTAAAATACTGATGAGAATTTAAAGTGTATGCTACACTGTATATTTATACATACAAACTTGTCAGAGCTATTTTCTTAAACCTGTTCAAAGTAAAATAACTAATACTTTTGTCTGAAGTTGAAAAGAGTATTTTGGATCCCTGCATCTATATGTCATGTGTTCTGTCTTGTACTGACTGCAGATAGTAAGTGTTGAAATTTTATATATGTAAACAATTTAGTAGCTAGCAAAAATTCTAATTAAGCAGAACTAAACAACTGAAATAAGCTATGCAAAATAATAAAATGCTGTTATTTTTTGAAGTGAACCTCCATGTTTTGAAGTACTTTTAGAGTATAAATTTATGCCTTGCTTTTCTGTATTTCCCTTCTCCACTCTGCTAGTATTTTAAGCACCCACTCTGTGTGTATATATATAGTTCTATGTATACACAGGGAGATAAAAACAGAACAAGTGGGATGGCATTCACAGCCACTAGGAGTGATTTGGATTCTTCAAAAAAGAGTAAACTACTGAAATCAGTCAGGAGGTAAAATATACAAATTTACACCTTTGTGTTCAAACCACGATGAAAGTAAATGCATAAAGTGAGAAGTCTGATGGATTATCAGAGCATCACAATCTGAAGTTGACAGTACTTTTGCTCTTACCATGACCAGACTATCCAACTTCTCCCTACTGTCCCTTGGTCAGTATTCAGATTCTCTAACTTTCCTAAATGCAGACAGTATTTTAATTAGGAAAACGTTCTTTGGGCAATACAGCTGGCTGCACATGTTTGTCAAACACTGAAACACAAACAAAGCCAGCAAGTTGCTTCCAGCCATTCTGGCCAACTGAAGTGCCTTAAAGTTTCACTTTCCCTTTGGCTGCAACTTATCCAAATCCATGGTTTAATAGGTACACACCAGCACTTCCTCTGTTGTTTTGACACACTGGTTTGCCTCTTTACTATCTCCAACTGGAAAGAGACAACTTCATCCATTTTGTAACAGAAGCAGTTGCATCAGAACTTTAGCTTATCTGATCACTCAATCACTGATGAGTGTCAACAGATACGTAACAACCAACTTTGAAAGGTGCCTTGTGCTTTGGCATAGTTGGGAATTCTGCAAGTTCTGGAGTTCTGTAAAGCTGCAGGCACATACTGATTTTCATGAGGTGTTTCTTTTATCACTTGTCAGCAAAGCACTGGCACCTCAACAATCCCTAGCAATAAGGAATATCCTGCAGTCGTAGTCCAGCACAAAACATACTGATGTTCTCAGCAATGGTGACTTGAGAACACCAACTCACCTGTCTCTAACATCTCTGAAAAACTAAAATAAAGGATACTAATTGAAAATCAGTTTTGCAAAATTAACTGGTATCTTACTGAAAGCATGTTACACATCTAGCAGCTATCCCGTTTGCCTTTTGACAGATAGGTACTCTTGGAAGGAAAAGACAAAGGGACAATGTATTTGTGGTTGACTTTGGTAAAAACAGCATGCATGATTTCAGTGTAAGTAAACCCTTTAGGATCCCCCACCAATATCTGAAATTTACTACTGTCCCTCATGTTATGTCTTATTTTTGCATTGGCACTCCAAATCCAAACACTAAGGAAGCCCTAGCCAGCCTAGATTTGGGACCATACTTGCCACAATCAAGCCTTCCTCCCTTACCTCTCAAAATCCACACCTTCTACAGAAAGAAACATGCAAGCTTTGTCCTGTTAAGGTTACTTCTAACAGAAGAGGAAACACAGCAGTGGTAATGAACCTTCATTTATATAGCTTGTTCCCTAAAACCAACAAAGGTATAATACAAATTTTTCTTAAAAGATATCTGTAACCAGTTTTATTGTAGAAATAACACCTTTACAGAATTTACTTCTCACTGGTTTGTTCTGGCATGCTTCGAATGATGTCAGAGTCACCTGTAAAATAAAAATATATTGTTACAAGAGAACCCACAGAAAGGTGTTTTCAGGAATAAGGCAAAAAGTAAGAAAAAACCTCACCCATAAAGGCACCACAGTGATTATAGAAAACAACTTAAAAGCAATGTAGAGTGTTTAGGAAAAAAGCAAGTAATTTTGATGGATTTGATAAAAAAATACTGGTAACCATATTTTTCTAATCCAAACACAGTATTTTCCCAGTAATTATGTACCTGTCACTAGCATTTACAGAGCCAGTACTAGAGCAAGAGTCTAGTCCTGGAGGACACAATGCATAGTTTTACTATAGCGAATGTCTAGCCTCCCCTGATCACGGCAATATCAGGACAGCGAGAATATTCGCATCAGGTTTGTTACACAGCAGCAGGATTTACTTGCAGCTCCCACCCCACCCAAAATCAAACCAAAAAGTGACATTTCAAAAATCAAGTTTACAGCTATTATTTACTACAAGCAAGCTGAATACATTTTCTGAAGTAACAGCAAATTCAATCCAGTGTCACTCGGGGAACATTTGGTGAAGTTATTACAGAAATCATTAAACCCACGTGTATGTATTCTGATCAACAAACAGAACAAGAGAGCAATTCTTCTCTTAAAACATTCTGAAAAGAGGCTGAGAAGTCACCTAATTAGCAGTTTATGTAAGGAACTTGAGCAACTTTGTGGGAGTAAGAGTGCCACCATACCATAGAAATACGGACAATCAATCCTTGATTAGCATCCATCTGCATATAGGTTACTCTTGAATATATTATTTTGGGAAGCAGGACGAGTCACAATCCTTTGCCTTTGACTAAGAACAGTCAAACAGGGTTGATGTAAACAGTATGTTGTACAAGCTCATATGTGAGCTAATGGGTTCAGAAACAAGTCCCATAAAGTTGCTTCCCAGGCACTCTCCCTACAGATGGACAAAATGCTCACAAGGTTCAGCAGTAAAAGGAGCTACGTGCAAACAGAAGCAGCATCCATTCCAGGTTCTAAGAACCCAAGACTTGCAAAAGAAGAACAGGATCTTGGTCAGAGGAGATTAAGATTAACCTGACAGAAAAAGGCAGCAAAGTGTGTCGTCACCTCTGTGCTCTACTTGCTCAGTGCTGCTGCTCACAGGAGAAAGGGGGAACCCTGGATAGGTGTTCATTTGGTCACTACACTGTAGGAGGGAATTACCTGGGTCGATGATGGCCAGTGTGCACACCCTGTAGTACTTCCCACATGCTGTACCCAGTTCAATGTTGTTGCCACTGTAATGATGGACGCCAGTCTTGGCAAGCATAGCATAGTACTCAATCTCTGATTTTCTGAAATCCAAAAACTCAGTGTTACAGTACTGACAAGAATTCCAACTGACTGCAATACAGAGACAGCAGCTTTAACTCACATCACATTTAAATCTTACAGCTTTCCTTTCCACCCAGAGAAACACAGCTGTTCCTTGCCAGACAAAATCAGCCCTGTGTAGTGGCTCAGGAACCCTTACCCAGATGTATACTGAAGGCATGTAACAACAAACCCCTCAGGCTGCTCCTACACATGCTGATTTCCACACAGTAAAAAAAGGTTTTTAGGACTTTCAGGCTTCTGAAAGGCTGTAGGAGCTGTGCCAACATCCATAAACAATGATTGTTATTAATGCTGATACACAGTGGCCAGATGCTGAATAGAGATACAGCTGCTAGCTGAGAAAGGAACTGTATTTTTCTTTAGAAGTCCACCTATACTCCCCTCTGTCCTGACTTCCACCAGATTCTAGCCATCAATACTGTTTTCCAAGCACTTCTGGGATCCCTAGCACTGGGGACTGCTGCCTACTGGAACAGTCCTGCTATTTCTCAAGCATCCAATTTCTGATTTCTGCATTTGGCATTTCCTTGTATCTGTCAATATCCCTTGACAATAAAAAGGGCCCAGATATTCAACAAGGAAAATGACAGGAAGTTGGTAAAGATTTCATGCTCAAAAAAATAATTTCACTGGCCAGGAACCCTAATTTATAACTAACTTGGACAGCAGATTTTGTGTGCTTCAAGTATTTTACATCACTTATTGGTTCCAATACACTACTTTGAAAAAGCACAGGAATTCAGACCCAATATGCTCTTAGTGAATGCTATCATAGTGTGAAAAGCTTCCTGTACTTTCTCTAGTATGAACTCTCTGAAACATGAAAAAAAAACCCACTGAGAAGCATTTCAACATATCCAGACCTTAAATCATTACACGCCAAACCACCCATCACTTTTATTTCACATCACTCTAAAACACGCCAGTGAAGTGCTCTGCATTGTCACTGCAGCATCTGGCACGAAGCACATGCTCCATCTGCACAAGGAACCTGTCTCAGAGAGACCGTTCTCCCAAACATCTGCTTACCTCAAAGCAGGGCAGTTGTTGGCGAGGATGACCAACTTGGCTTTGCCCTGCCGGATCATTTTCAGAGTCTGTTTGTATCCAAGCACATATTTGCCACTTTTCATAACCAGCTGAAGCCTAGAGTTTATGGACTCCAGGGACTTTTTCTGAAGAAGATGCAGAAAAGCGTTACTGTGTGCTACTTTATGTTTTTCATAATTACGGAGAATGCAATAAAATTAAGACATTTCAAATACAAGCAATTTTTTCTAGTTTCTCTACAATCTGAAATAAGAAAGGCCAGTCAACCACATGAGTGTAAGAAGGCGTACTGATACAGGAGTTACTGACACTGTGTTTGCCCAACTTCAGAAAGTTCTTTCTTACCCGTGTATCTTACGGTAAGGAAATACATCTCAAAGCGCTGCTGCTGCCATCTACATAAATTGGTGACATCCGTGTGTATCTGAGAAGCCCCCATCAAGCTCAGCTACTCAACTCCAAGTAAATACGACTTCTGCCTCGCAAATCTAAGCCAGGTTTGGAGTCTGTCTCTCCCCAGGGCGCACACTGGCAGCGTGAGACTGGGCAGCAGAAAAAAGTAACCCTGTGCAATACGAGGTGACACTCCGACAGGTAAGGAGCGGCATTTACAAAGACGAACACGGCCACATTTTAACACGAAACCCAGACCCGGTGGAGCCGCTCTAAGAGAAAGGCCAGAACAGGGCCGGAATGCCAAAGCTGAGCCCCAGCCACACTGGGCAGCCGCTCCCCGTTGCTCCAGCCCGCCCAGGGCCCTGGGAGCGCCCAGGAAGGAACCGATGGCGCGGAGCCCGGCGGGGCACGGCCGGAGCCCCGAGGGGCCCCCCGGCACCCCCAGCCCCCAGCCCAGGCCA